>VUQG01020861.1:0-13457 GCA_015106755.1 Etia nguti | reverse complement strand
CCGGGGGGGGGGAGACAGGAGGCTGCAGCCGATGAGCTGACTGATTGGGGCAGCCAGCAGCTCCGCAGGACGGAGGTTTGGCATTCCTCACCCCGGTGTCTGCTCTTAGTGACAGCGGGAGCTGAATGAAAGGATAAAAGGAAGGCTTACCTCCTCCACCGTGCCTTCAGTCTGAGCACAGCCCTCCGCCACAGACCGTCCTTTCTGAAGAGGAAGAGCAGACCTCACCAAAAATACTCGGGCTGATTTTTTTTTTTTTTTTTTTTTTTTACCGCAGGGAGAAAGCCGCCGTCGTTGACAGAGCGCTTATCCAGCTGCTCAAATCTCCAAAATGTGCCGCAGATAAGATCCGGTCTTTGCTTTCCCGTCCCTCTGTCCGTGTCGTACTCCCGGCAGCTTCTGTTTTGGGTGCTCCCGTCACGTCTGCCCTCCTCCCACAGCAGCTCCTCCGGCTCCTCTGTGCTCTCTTCTCGCTCTCTCTCCCTTTTTTTCCTCCTCTGCTTACGAGCCGAGGTGCTCTTACCGCGCGTGGACTCGCGCTTGCGCGTTCACGTACACCGTAGGATGGACGCTTTATAGCAGTGATGCTGGTGGGTGGAGGTGGGGGACTCTGCTGTGAAACAAACGCGATTGTTTTCAAGTGAAGACCTGAGCAATAAGAGTAGATGAGTTTGTTTTTTTCTGAGCAGAATTAACGTGTTGGACCTGAGAGCGCCCGGTGTCACTCAGATCATGACGTGCAGAGGGGTGTGGCCAATACTGACACACCCAATATACAATAAACTAACACACACACACTCACACACACACACAGGAAGATGCATAAATTTGAGTAAAATATCTTTGCAATTTTGGAAGATTTACGACTGAATTTAGTGGAGGGTTTTACAGTATGGTGTTTTGCATTAAGCCAGTTATAAAATGAGCAATATACAAACCAGTACTACCTACAGAATCAAGTACTTATTTTGAAGATGAAATCCAAGCTAAGGCTTACCTTATTTATTAATTACAGATCACTGAAAGGACACAGAAAGCTTAATTTTACTGTCTGTTTTCTATTATTGTTTTATACATGCAATCATGCAATCCTTATCAATGTGTCACAGAGATTAAAAATCTTTTGTTTTTCCAAGACCGACTCGGCCAAAAGGGCAGCAGAGAATTAACCATTAAAAATAAAGAAAGAAACAAACACAACTGACTCACAGTACAAGCAAGTAAACGCAGGGCTCTATCTGGCCCTCGATGTGCTTCCAGTTTGCCAATGTGTCCTTAGCAGAACTGACTTCTTTACTGACATGTTTCTATTATTTTTTGCATGATTAAAATATGCCACAAAAAATCTATTAGACCACGAGGCTGTATTTGTTTTAGCTGCAGAATGTGTTGTGGATATCTTACATTCTGCTACATGGAATAAACCAAATGTTGAGTGTGGAAAAAAACAAGCAAACCCAATGGCTGTCAGGGACTTTTTATAGTGTAGCATGAGTGTATCATTGATTTAATTACCACTTGCTGTCAGAGACATGTTACCAAGAGACCTAATTATGTGCAGACATTCTTGTGTGATGCCAGGATGGATTCACATCTCTCACGACCTGTTCTGTGACATCTCAGGCACTCCCAGTGTTGTCTTTGGGCTGTTTAGAGAGCCTCAGCGATGTCTCCGATGTCTGTCAGCCTACCACTTTTGGCCAAGCCAAAACATCTCGGCATCAGTTTGATGGATGGACGCAAGCATTAATGATCCCCAGAGGATGAAGCGTAATGACTTTGCTGATCCCCCTGACTTTTTTTGGCAGAAACCACTGTGCGCTTTTCTTTTTGGTTAAAAGTTTAGTGTCTCAAAAACTAGTGAATGATTTCCTTTAATATTTAGTGGTTGTATATATGTTGTACTCAGGGACCGTTTAAAATATGGGTGTGGCCACCAAGGTGTCAGACACTGATTTTGAACTACAACTCAACATGGAAGCTGAAAGCAGGGGCGCCACCACGGGGGGGGGCAAGGGGGCACTGCCACCCCCCCCCCATCCTGGCCCATTCTGGGAAGGTGGATCTTAAGCTGCATCCACCATGAAAAAATCCTGGAGGCACCCTGGCTGAAAGCTGTCATATTGTTTTGGGTGGTTTTTTTGGACCCAAAACTGATCATAGAGTGATGTCATGTTATCAGTCACGGGAGTCAAGCATAAGGCCTAGTGGCCAGAATCAGCACAGCAATAAATCCAATTCGGCCCACTGAACAGCTTTGGAAAATGTGAAGGAGGGCGTACATTTGGGAGTTTTAACTGTATTTTTGCAAGTTTTACAACTTTTCCTACTGATAAGGACCTCCCTTATGGCCAATCATGCTACACCAAAGTAACACAGTAATAGATAAACAATCAACTGACAGAAAAGTTCCTTTCTCCCCCACAGTTTTATTTTTGTTTTTTACAGTTGGTCAAAAAGAGGAGATTTTCTGCGAATTAATAAAAACTTTGCTTTATAATAGGACAGTCTGGGCAATGAGCTATCAGAACGTTTTCTGTAATTTAACACTTATTTCCTTAAGCCCAATGAGCAGCTTCTTCCATTTACTACAGCAACATATCTTGAAATTGCACATCTTTCTTATATTATGTTATATTATATATTTTAATATTAGGCTTCTTGACGTGACTGTTGTTGTGAATTGGTGCTATATAAATAAAACTGAACTGAAATGAATTAAATATTAAGATATATCAGGGAGTAAAAGTGTAATTGAACTTCTTTACACTGACAGAAAACAAAGTTTCGCTGGTCTGGCCTGCCTAAGATCAAAGTGGGCTGTATGTGGCCTAAAGTGTAAAATCAGTTTGACATCCCTGGTCTACACTGGCAAGCTTAGTTAGCAAGGTACAGCCATAAACTGCACAGACACAATACCAAGGAGCACACTAATTAAATACTAGAATTTCACTCACCTCAAACTTCCATTGAGTTATTATAGAGGGGAAAGTTATCTAGTGGGGGGTGGGGACTGTTTTTGTAGCAGGTTGTGTTCATAATTTTTAATGCTCTAAAGCTGGAAATTTCAACATAGCAGTCTTGACCTCAAGTGGCCACCAGAGGAACTGCAGTTTTTGGGTATTAGTTTTTGTTGTTGTCTTTTAGGCTGTTACTTGGTTGTACCTACATCATTTCCTGTAATACTAACTTTTCTTTTAAATGTAAAAACAAACAAGATGTGTTTACTGTTAAGTGAAAAAGAAAGTGATGAAGTTAACGGATGGAAGTTCAGGTAGATGAACGGGCCAAGAAGCGCTGAAACTGTGACACCGGTAACGACGACATTTTCCATTTCCAGCTAAAGACTGTCTTTTATACCATAGCAAGGTCTCCTAACTTTTTTTTTAAAAACTTAGTGTGTGAAAAATGTCACAATAATCAAGCATAGACAGAGAAAGAAACTACAGGTTTTTATCAAAGTCACAGATCACCATGCTTGATCATAATCATCTGATTTCCTTTTCCTTCCTTGATAAACATTTTGATTTTATAAGCCCATATAAATCTTTTCAAACTAAACCTCTCAGCAGTGTGCACAGAACACAGAAAAACCTGTGCTTTCCAAAACACCTGTGCACGTGTGGACAGAGCCACACCTCGAAAAACACCAAAAACTCTCAACATAGTGGCATCAGATACAGAAAATGCATGTGTCTGTAATCAGTTACATATGTTGCTGTTTATTTTTTTGTTGGTGGACTAAACGTCTGTACATTAGCATGCTAACAAGCTAAAGGGTATCTGGTAAGCATCAGTACATGGATCCAAAGGTGTAGTGCATTTGTTGAAACTTTTAATAACAAACTGATCAAGTACTGGTCCCTGGTTGCAGCCGTTGGAATCAAGCAATAAATTATCGTCAGAGTTATGAAAAACAAAGCATATCTCAGAGCACACAGGAGCATTTCTGCTACATCATTATAAGAATGAATCACAGGTTTTTTTCTTCTTTGAGGCGTGTGATGACAGCGAGCTGGCTGTGAGTCAATACTGGCTTCACACAACACACCTCTGTGTCAAGATGGATTTGTCATTGGAAAGGTCACTGTCGTTTCATTTTCGTTACCACCGTGGGGGTGTTTGGTGAAATGTAACTCCTTTTGAGGTACGGACACACCACACACAGTAAATCTTTGAGGAATCTTATGAGAGAAGATTTAGCAGCCGATCTCAGATAAACTGCTCCAGGGCTGCTTACTCTTGACAGATAATACCTTTGCTGGCAGGAAAGTGACTCTCTGTACCTTCAAATATGTGGTTGTGTGCGTGCGTGTGTGTGTGTGTGTGTGTGTGTGTGTGTGAGGGAAGAAAGACGGATCACATGCACTCCTTTAGCGGGTTTGAAAACATCCCACCTGTTTTTCACAGGATCGGTTTCCAGCCTGGTGACATATTTACCAGCCAGACATGTTGAAAAGGAAATCCTCCCCTCGGCCCTGAAAGCTGGAATCCTACTCCGCGTCGTGGGGCCCTCGGCTCACACATTCAGGCTAGCGTCAGCGTCCAAAATGACAGTAGCTCCACATTAAATTAGAGGAACAGGAGCTGAGAGAAGAGGCCGGGGTGATGGAGACAGTCGACTAGAAACGTTTAAATAGAGGGGAGTTTAGCCATGAGGCCAACAGGGCTCTACTGACATGAGAAACCTGAGATAGGATGAAAGAAAAAATCGGTATCCTCGGGAACAGAGGAGACAGTAACAAAGACACCTTTTGCTATTTGACACTTGGAAATATTTCTATTTAAAACAGGGTGAAAAGTGGCCCCGTCTCACAGTGGCAACATCTCTATACCAGCACAAACAAACACAAAGCAGATAACATATATTTTAGGTCAAAATAATGTTTTTTATATAAGATTTATAATTTTTGATAATTTTTAAGCATAACATGAAATGGTAAAATAAGTGAGAAAAGTGAAGCCATTATCATGAAATTTTAATATTTCTTCATGATTGGAATATACTTAAAATATTTGTTTTCAATTTTATTGTAATAAAATAAATTTTGCGGTCAAAAGTAATCAGCGCAATAAAATCCTGCACTGATTGTAGTGTGCTTTTTTTTTTTTTTTTTTTTTTTTTTTTTTTGGGGAAATTTTTTTTTTTTTTTTTTTTATTTTAATTATTTTAAAATTTTTTTTTTTTTTTTTTTTTTTTTTTTTTTTAATTGTATTTGGTGACAATCCTAACTTCAACTCTAATAATGAACATATTTAAACATTTTTCTTTCAAGTTTGCTCTATGAAGTCTTGAAAATCAAGAGGAAAAAAACACAACTGATACACATGAAAAGTTCTTTTCATTTCTTTTCCAAACAGTCTCATCTGCAGACCTGTGTGCAACCTCTGGCTGCTCGGGACAATTAGTTGGCAAGTGGCAAGTTGCTGGGAGCTGGTGGCAGTTACAGTTGCAAAGAGGGTGCTGCACCAAAAACCCTCCTGGTGATTGCTTTGGTTGCTAGCAGACTCAGCTATAGTTTACATGGATGACAACAAGTTGTCTGCAAACACCAAGTACTCATCCAGCAGTGCTGAAACTTGGAAACTAGTGGTTGACAGAGGTCAGTGACCAGTTTGTAGACCTGTGTGACTTTGGCCAGCCCATTTTATTATTATTATTATTATTATATAAGAGAACTGAATAAAGTAAACTTAATCTTACTTTTGCCACACTTTTGTAGTTCAAATAATACCCTTCAGATTTTTAAGTAATATGATGATCGCTGTTAATGACTAGAGTCAAAATATACTATTAATTATTTTAGAGAATTAAGAAGAAAATATAGCTAACTAGCTTAACAAGTAATTAAGTTAATATTTAGAGAAAAGACGGCAATCCACTGTGTTTAGGTTTCCACTAAAGTCCTGTTTTTACAGCCAACCTGATGATTTTTTATTTATTTTGTACTTTTACATCTGACTGGAATAAGACTGAAAGTGCTGAGTTGTGCTCACTGGCCACAAAGAATGATGTAAATGTTGTTAGAAATTCTGTCTGGTGAACAATTGTTTCCCATACAGTATATATCAAAGATGTTCTGGGAAAGTCTTCCAGTCTCACGCCCACCTGAAATGACACACTGTCTAATACCTGTCTCATTTCCCAGCCATGCAAATAAGTCGGACATCCCGCCTTTTCATAATCTTCTCTTAATTTTTCTTTGTGTCACAGTTAATTATATCTCATGATGTGACTTTTATGACTCATGAAACTAAAAAGGAAAAACACTGCCGGTCTTTGCCCAATACTTTTTCTGGGAAATTCGTGGTTGGCCGGATAGCTGGATGAAAAACACGAGATGAATCAAGTTAATCACAAAATAATGCCTGGTTGTACTGAAGCACAACAGAGAGAAAAAGAAACTACAAGCTTTCTTCAGCAACATGGTTCACCACGCTTTATCCAGATTATCCATTTTTACTTTTCTACACTAAAAACAATTACAAAAGTAATAAATAGCCTAAGCCTGTTTAGTTTCCACAGAAATCTTCTCAAAGTAATTCTTGCATCTTTGAAATGAAGATAAAATTTTGACAACAGAAAATGGGTTATTAAAGTAAAACAACTATTTTAACTTATGTTTTCAGGGTTTTTTTTTTTTTCAATTTTTAACTTATTTAACTAATAATATTATTTATTAATGCGTAAACATTTCATTTTATATACCTGTATATGACTTATATGGTAAATATAAGAAATGCTTAAAAATGCTTGCTAGCTACTTTTGCTAATATTAGCCTGCTTTCTAAACTGTTTTAGCTAGTTATTGATGCAAGATTTAATAGAGAGATATACGACAGTACATTAAAGTTACAACAGACCACATACAACAGCCACTTTGTTAGTTAAACCTTGTACTGGTACCAGCTTGGACACCTTTTACCTTCAGAAGAGACGTAACTCTTTTTGGCACAGATTTAACAGGAAAGCATTCCTCTGAGATTTGAGTTCATGTTCACACGATAGCATAAAAAATGCTGAAGGTTTGCTCACTGACCCTCCGTGAGGCTCATATCTTATCCAAATATCCAAATTCAGACTCTACTATCTAAATGTTGCAGCAGAAATCAAAATCGAGACTTATCAGACCAGACAAGGTTTTTTCTAGTCTTTTGTTGTTCAATTTTATGAGCCTGTTGTGAATTAGCCTCAGTTTCTTGTTGTTTCCTGACAGGAGTGGTACTTGGCGTTGTTTTCTACTGCTGTAGTCCACGTGCTTTAAGCTTATATTAAGATTTTCAGAAATACTGACTGACTGAGTTTTATGACAAATGTTTGGCTAGCTTTTAGCTACCTGTGTTTTTATTTAAGTTAGCTACACTGTTGTCTTTATTGCTTTGTGCCAAATGACTTACACAAAGTTTTAATTTTTATGTTTCCAGTTCTTTTCACTCACATTTTAACTTATTTTACTCATTCTTTTATACATCTATTGATTTATCTTTATGATAATCTTTTAATTTTGTAGTACTTTCCCAAATGGCAAATCTTTTTCTGCAATGAATGCAAGAAATTCCCACAATCTTAAATACACCTGTCTCACACCTGTCTCTGCTGTGACTCCTTGGGCATCCCACCATTTCAAAATCCTTTGCTAATTTTGCACTGTGTCACTGTTTCCACATTACGCCTGATGATCAGTGCTTCATGACTCACGAGATTAAGAACAAAAATAGAACAGAGCTGAAAGGTAGATTCAGTGGGCCACTGTGTTTTCCCGACGTCCGGGATATGTGGGGAATAAACCACATAGAGATATTTTGGAAGATCCAGAAAAACAGTTACCAAATACACTAAGCGATGTGGTGTGATAGTGGTGGAGTGGACCCAATTGCAAAATGCAGAGACAGTCGAGGTAATGGACAGAAACAAGTATTTGTTGGCAAAATGCAAAATTCCTTGAAAACAAATTTCCAAAGGGCTAACATTAAAGATCTGTATCTAAACAGAACAGGGACCCTGAAAACAAAAAGAGACCTTGTTTGTTTGTGACAGCATGATTTTAATTTTACTGGATAAAGGAAATATTACATAAAATTAAATGTACACCAAAGACTAAAAAGAATTGATCTAATTGCTGTCTTTATTCAAAGCCACAGTTCAGGATAAAGTACTTTATTTGGATCTCCAAATTCGCTGACAATAAGCTATAGAAAAAGTATACCTGATCGATGTTTATAGACTGCTGAGCCGAATTGTGAAATTAACCTACACGGTATTTCTTAGCTTTTTAAGGTGTCTCATAAAATTATGACTTTTTAGGCCATAATAATGAGAAGAAATGTCATCAAAGTCAAAGAATGGGAACATAAAAATATATTCATACTGTTGGGGGGGGGGTTCTCATGGCATGAGTTAAGGGTAGATGCAGAGCTATAAATGGACTGGTTCTTATATGGTACTTTTCTAGTCGAGCACTCAAAGCACTTTATATCAGCGGTCCCCAACACCCGGGCCACGGACCGGTAATGGTTCGTGAGTCGTTTGGTGCCGGGCCGCGAGAGTTGAGGCTCGGGTGTGAAATTTATGGTTTTCAGGGTTTTTATCGGTTTTTATTGTTATTTTTTTTAATTGTTTTTATCGTTAACTCGGTTTCCCTGGGTCTTTTCCCGTGTGTTATGAATAAATCTTCTTTTTTTTAGTAGCAGTACTGTTTTTATTTTGTTGTGAAATATTGTCGGACATAAACCGGTCCGTGGCGCAAAAAAGGTTGAGGACCACTGCTTTATATAACACGCCTCATTTACCCATTCATACAAGCTCTTTTCTATGTTTTTTCTACCTAAGTGCTTTGTATCTAACAGTAACACTCTGATAGATGAATTGGAGAGCAAGTTGGGGTTCAGTGTCTTCCCCAAGGGCACACACAGGCTAGAACGGAACCACCAACCCTCCGACTGGTAGATGAGTTACTCTACCTCTTGGTTGATACCTTTTGTGTCACACCAAACTGGTTTAAAAGTACTTTTTGCAATTACCGTATTTTTTGGCCCATAAGGCGCACCGGATTATAAGGTTTGTTGATTTTTGAGAAAATTAAAGGATTTTAAGTGCGCCTTATAGTGCGCATACGGTACCTTCTGCAAAGTTGAATAAAAACTTCCACCACTAGGGTTCAGGATTTCTTGAGTGGGTTCTGTTGTTCTTTTAACTTATGAGACTTCCTTTATATTCCTACACCCATCGCTTTAATTGGCTTTTCTTTGCTGCTCATTGTAAATAAAAATGTGTCCATAACAACAACAACAACAACAACAACTGTATTACACAAAACTACAGCCAGGTCCATATTCAACTTCGGTTGATATTTCTTCAACACAGTACACGATGTTTTCATAGTGGTTGTTTCTTCATTGTCCTGATAGTGTTATGTAAGTTTGGAAGCTTTAACATTATTTTAAAACACTGGAATTTACAATGAACATTATAATGAAATTTTCTAACATGAAACTGTTCAGATTTTTCCAAAACACAACGTAAAAGACTCATTTAAACAGACTATTAAACTGGGGAAACTAACACAGATACACTGTAGACTTCATTTATATTTTATTTCTTTCAGTCTTTTAACTAATACTGTTTATTATGTTTTTGTCTACATTTTGTAGTAATTTCACAAGGAAAGCAAATTTTAAAAGTGTCTATCTGAGCAACATTATAAAGCAGTGTATGTCACAGCACAGCAGGCGGTTTAACCTGTTGGTACTTTAAAGGATAATGAGGCGGAATTGGCTGCAGTTCTGTACGTTTGCTAGCTGAACCCGTGAACGTGAAACTGGGGGAATCTGACTGTATGGCTGTGCGTGTTATTGTGTGCTTTCTGGTCTGTGGATACTCTTCACAGTCTCCTATATTTCACCTGGGTGATGAAACCGAAATGCCACTACGCTGATTTTTATAAGAGACAATAAAAATCCCTTCGGAGCAGACTCCTTTAGTGATACCGTACAATTAAAGGCAAAAAGAGGAAACTTGATAGCTCAGAGCTGCCACTCAGCCAAGGGTTGGTTTGTCAAAACAATGTCAAAACAGATCCTCGCTAGAAGAGACTCCTCCCAAAAAGTCGCAATGTGGTTGCTCTGGATTCAGCTCAGATGTCAGGAATTTGAAAAACAGAGCTACTGCAACATGGTCTTTTCAGATGAATAAACAGGGTGCCATCATTTTTTTGTTTATTGAGATGTTGTGAGTGGTTGAAACTTTCTACTTTCCTGTGGCAATCCCCTGAGTGCAATGTGATTATATCTGATAACCTGGCAGACTTTCACAAAGCTGGGCTGTGCAACAGAGAGGAAAACCTCAAACAGAAAAAAAGGTTTCTTCTAACACGCTACGGTGCTGTGTATACGATCAGCTAGAATCACTGCTTGTAGTGATCAGATCTGTAGAAGTAAATGTAATTTCCCCCGCTGGAAAAACTAAACTTGAGGTGTGTTTAGTAGTTGTTGCAGGGCTTTCAAGCTTCCATGGACTTTCTAAAAATGGAAATTTGACTGATAACATACAGTGAGCTGAGTCATCGTACTGACCATAAACGTAGCAGGCTTGGGGGGATTTTTCGTGACTAAAGCTGATTTTTATGTGTCCAGTTTTGTATAAAATCCCCCAAATAGTTTACAAATAGATTGCACTTGTTCCCACAGTAGATGCGTGTTCACTTAAGGCTTCTTCTTAACGTCACAGACCTTTAACCTGCATTTGTGGATGGCACAGTGAACTGTGTTCAAAGACAAGGATTTCTGGAAGTGTTCCTGAACCCATGCAGTGATTTGCACGACAGGATCCTGCCTGTTTTCAAGGATGGCATGCACAGATATCCATCACTGATTTTCACTCTTGTCCCTTCTGTACAGAAATTTCTCCAGAATCTCAGAATACTGTGATATTATCTACTGTAAATGATCAGATATTCAAAGTCTAGACATTTGTTATGCTGCGGTGCACTTTTCTGAAACTGTTGCACAATTCGTAGATACATTTTTTTTGGAGACCGGGGAACCTCTTCTGAAAAAAATCGGCCTCTCTAAGATGTTTTTTTTCATACCCAGTCATGTTACTGACCTGTTGTCAGTTGACCTAACTGGTTTCAAATGTTTCTTCGGCTGTTTCTTTTTAATACCACTTGCTTTTCCAGCTTTTTTCTCCTTTGTCTCAACTTTTTTGAGATGTGTTGTTTAAAATGAGCTTACATTTCTTATTAATGCCAGTTTAAACAGCATTTGATGTGTTTACTGTGAATAAAACAGGGGTTCAAGAGATTTGCAAATCAATGATTTCTATTTTTATTTACATTTTACACAACATCACGTTTTTAGGGGGGAATTGGGAATCTGCAATTCTGTTACTGGTCTGTTACTTTAGCTTGTCAAAGGACTCCCCGACACTAGCTTCAGCGAAAGCTACAGTATAGCTCTTCTCAAGCGCTACAGCTTCTTGAAGTTGCTTCAAGCACATAGGAGGAAAGATGATGGCGTCACAAAATTCCTGAGCTAATCTTACCTAAAAGAACATAATTCTTTCTAACATGCTGCTGTGTTTACTTTCACACAAAGTAAACACCTGCTAAAAAAAAAGCCATTTTCTGCACGTTCCCTCTCTATGCCCTCTTGAAAATCCTCTTTGCTTCCCCTTGTCCACTGTAAACGACTGCTTTTCCTTACTTTACCTGCCTCCTTTTAATATACATCTGAATGATTGACCTGTCAAATCTAATATGGGTTTTACATCAATGGTTGCTCTCTTCATCACTTCAAGGGATGTTGTGTCCCACTCCGTTTTTCTTTGTAGTTTCCTGGCATGACTACTTTTCTGCATTATCTAATATGTTAGGCCACTTAGGGACTCCAGGTGGAAATATATGTATGATTATAATCTCGTGCATTGATACATGTGGTTTTCATCACAGAAGGATTTGGTGTACTTGCACACTGTCCCGATAAAATAAACTCACAGTAAACCAAATGAATGATGTAATAATACCTTGAAATACCAATTTATACTTAAGAGATTTAATTGAACTTCAGTGCTTTATAGTACAGTAAGTTGAACCACTGGCTCAGTTTATCCCACAGCAGTAGCAACACTAGCTTATCAGTTCATTGTTTTGTGTTGGCCACCACCAGCACCAGCATGTACTGTAAATAGTTTTAGTCACATTTGCTTTGATGTAGCAGACATTAAATCTGATGGGTTGCAGTTTTTAAGGTAAACGGGTGCTTACTATATACTAGGTAAACCCGCTGGTCTGTAATGGCCCTCTTGCTCTTCAGCAGGCTTATTCAAGTGTTGTAACGGATTTAGAAGCGACTGAGCACATGAGCTGCCAGAGGGTGAATCTCAGGTTGTTATTTTATGCAGCACCGCCATCTACTGTTCAAACCAATGAATTAGCAGATAAGGTTGACTAGCCTCTCCGTCTTCCACAAATTAAACATTATACACCCCTTCATGTTTACCGGGCCACGTATACATTACACCTACAGGAGCTGGTCGGCTATGGAAACCCATCCCACGAAGCTCATGGTGCGCACTTTCTGTGCTGGTGCTTTAGTTACCAAGTCAGCAGAGCTTTGGTTATGTTGGTGACTTTTACGCACCATGCGACCCCGGCACTTTCTGGCTGAACTGTTGCTGTTTCTAAAGGCTTCCACTTTGCAATAATAAAAATGCAGACGATCATGGGAAGTCAACACACCCATGTAGTTTTTTTTTTTAATTTTACAAGCTGGTGTCATCGATTTTCTCTCTGACTTATTGCATTATTGAAGTGGACCCATTATCATTTTTTTTGTCAAATACACTCACGGGCCATTTTGTTAAGTACACTTTGGTAGTCCTGGATTGGACCCCCTTTTGCCTTCAAAACTTTGAGGTTCCATGTGTTGTGCATTAAGAGATGCTGTTGCCTTCCTTGGGCAACCTTTGAATTACAGTTGCCTACTGTTGTCTTCCGTGATGCAGTGGTTGGCACGGTTGCCTCATAGCAAGGAGTTACTTGAATCCACCACCTGGTCGGGGCCTTTCTGTGTGGAGTCTGCATGTTCTCCCCATGTCTGTGTTGGTTCTCTCTGAGCACTCTGGCTTCCTCCCACAGTCCAAAGACAGGCAGTTGGTGGGGCTAAGTTAATTGGTGATTGCCCATAGGTGTAACTGTGAATAGAATAGAATAGAATAATCCTTTAATTGTCCCACAAGGGGAAATTTGGGTGTAACAGCAGCAAGAAAGACACATATACAAACAAACAGAACACAGAACAGAAACATACACAATTTTTTACATATTTAGATCAAGGACAATGGTTACCAAAAACAGAGTACTGTACAGTTATTAAATTAAATAAACTTAAATACAGATAAGAGGCAAACTTACCTGGTGACAGTAGGAAGGACAAAGTCCCTTTTAACAGGAAGAAAC
>VUQG01020860.1:21752-33315 GCA_015106755.1 Etia nguti | reverse complement strand
AAACAGCAGTGACTTTTGTAGGGTTACTGAAGTTGGACTAGCTGGTATATAATGATGTGCTACGTGATCGCTAGCAACACAGCTATGTTAGCATAACATAAACACAGTGAAGCTGGAGGATGAACGCTAACTTTTTTCCACTCGATAAAAGCTAACGTGAGGGTTCCCGATGGTTAGGGACAAATGCAACCGCATGGCAGGATGCTGTAAACGGACCAAACTTCAGTCAGGAGAACAACTGAGATAATCCATCCACAATACGAGGTTAGTCATTAATATACTGCAACAACATGGGAATAGAGCAGCTGTGAGAGAATTCAGCATTAATGAATCAATGGTACGGAAGTGGAGGAAGCAAGAAGAACGAGTTGAGTAAAGTTTGACTTATCTGACTGGTTTTCTTTCGCTTAATGCGCCTTATAATCCGGTGTGCCTTATGGTCCGAAAATACGGTAGATGGCGGGCAGGAAGTGCCTTTTTTCCACTTGGGTTTTTCACATCACAAGACAGCCAGACAGTGTGAGTCAGCTACATATGTGTGGTTTAGGAAAAAATCTGTCATATTGAATGATTACATGCAGGTAATAGACTTTCTAATCAGTGTATTGCCCAAAGCACCCTTTCACATTTACCAGATTTTGCTTATTTTTACCACTTTACAGGAGGATTTAAACTAAGCTTAAGTCTTAGTCTGGGTTTTAACATCTAGCTCTCCAACTTTCTGCTCCTCCCAGCATGCCCTTGACCTGCAGCTGGCAGTCGCCAACATCCTGCAGCTCCTGGTGAACAGCGAGAGGAACCAGCAGGTGTTGTGTGAAGCCTGCCTCCATCAGCGACTGTTGCAGCGCTGCAGCCAGGCCCTCAGCGATGAAGACCACCCTTTGCACCCGCCGCTGCAGAGGATGTTTGAGAGGCTGGCCTCGCAGGCCCTGCAGCCAATAGCACTCAGGTACTGAAGCTGGCCTTTGACATTTTGATAACATGATGTAGGCACCAACAAACCTAAACTGAGAAGCTTCAACCCTGAAATGCTACCCCAACAATGGCTGTTTTAGATGATAAACAAGAGATTAATTAAGACGAGCATAAAAGCAAGACAACTCAAAAACAGATTTTAAACTGTTACTCTTTTTTTTTTTTGAAAATCTAAATTATATTTCAGATGAAATCCTTGACTAACCTCACAAAAACACACAAGGTCAGATTAGGTGACTGAGTCTGGCTAACATTAGCTTTGCTATCACCAGTCAGTTTACTCTGACACAGTCTTTCTTTTTCCAGATCAAAATAATGCAGTCCCAGCTGGAGGCGGTCAACATCTTCTACATTAATGAAATATGAATTATTAGTTTAGCTAATTACTGCTTATAGTACAACCTTAAACCCAACCCCAGACTCTCTTAACCAACATCACATCAAACCTTAAATCAATGCAGGTTGTCCCTTTGCCTGAAATACGCCCAAATCTTTATGAGGCTTTCTCTCAGACTCTTAATTATAAGCACAATAAACCTCTGATGCACACCGTTTTATGAGGTACTTTACTGTTGATGGAACAGAATCAGCAATCAGCAATCATGATGGACTTTTCTTTATTTTTCTGTTTAAAAAGTGAACAAATACATCACATGAAAACAGATTGAAGTAAAATATATAAGGTAAGGGAGTGCATTAGTTTGCTTTATGAACGTCCATCACTGTCCAGAACTGTTAGATGGAGTGGGGATCGAAAACTCATTCATAACCAAATATTGGTCCAGTTTATTTTTTCCACATGACTAAAAGAAAGTTTAAATGTCATATTGATATAAAATGAAACTGTGCCACTTCATATTTTCAGTATTAATATCCCAAATTGTGTAGTTTTAAGTCTCAGAGAGAAGGTTGGCTGTTCAGGGAAAGTTGACGTTCAGCTGTTTCTTGGTTGTAGCTGTTTTGTTTTTTTTACTTGGTTTTAGTCGTGTTTGTAACACGTGTCTAACATTATTTTTAAGTCCACTTGTTTTTTTTAAAACTCCATTTAACCAGTAAATAAGAAACCAAAGGACAGACCCACAAAAACCTGAAAACAACGAAGAGATGTAATACCTCACATTCAGGTTTTTTTTAAACATTAAAGTGTTTTTCTAGACTTTTCTGCACAAACCTGAGCTCAAAGCGAATAATATTTTATGAAGAAAATTGTCTTCTTTAGAATTTTGTTCTTGGAAAGCAGTTTTGTATTTTTTATCATGCTAATGTGCAGTTTGCATTGTCGGGTTTCACTGAATGAAGGAGAATTTTATATGCAGGCAAAACAGAGTGATTCTCATTTCCCGCTTGACTTGTTAAGTGAGATGGGAGATTGGGGTTGAGGGACAAGACTGAAAGTTATTTGACATGCACATGGTTGGTTGTTTTCATATGTTAATGCGGCCTGCCTGGCTCATATTCTCTCCCTCCCACCGTAATTATGCTGGGGGTAAACGTATCGCTGTCTGTCAGTCTGTTCCCCATACTTCATTTTTCTCCCCCTCTCCCCGTCAGGCTTACCCTTCATATTTCCTCTCCTCTTATTTTTTTTCTTCTTCTTCTTCCCATTTTTATTTTGTCTCTGCTCTGTCAACATCAGCCAGCAGCAAAGCTCCAGAGTCTTTCTGCCTCCTCGTGCCGCTCTGATATCATCTGCTTCCAGTCGCTGGTGTCGCACATTCAGCGCTCTGACAGCAGACACAAACCATCACAGCAACACTTTGCATTCATGTCACTTACATGCCAGTCAACCATGTCACTGAAACAGACTGAAAATGCTGTTAACCTCAGCTTTTTGAGGAGTGGAAGTAACTGCTGACTTAACAAACTGCGTCCAATTAGGATGTGCTTCACTGCTTAATGAGAACATATAGGACATAGTATGACAGGGGGGGACCCTGTGGGAGTGCAACAACTAAACCCAGCAGTTGTTTTTAATTGGTTATTTAATAGTGTCAGAGCCATGCACTGAAAAGCAGGAGTGGGCCTAAAAGGGTACAATAAGCCTCGAGGCTCATGCTTTACACGAGCACGGAACAGGTACTTTATTTAAAAGATTTCTGCATTCTTAATGGCAAAAGTTTGGACATAAGTTTGTACCGTTCATTTCTGGGAAGGTTTCACTTATGGTTGAGGACCATCTATGTACATATTAGGGAGCTTATCTGCAAAATGTGCGTTTGGGTATAGAAGTAATCCTTTCATTCATTTTTGAAAAACATCTTCCTGTTGATGCCGAGCCAAATGTATGCGCACTTCCTTTTTCCACATGTTGTTAGTAGGATGATTGAAGTATAAAGCCAAGCTTTAGTTTAGTTTCTGGCCTAGACAAAAGCACTCTTTTTAAAGCCACTGAAAGGACTTTTTGATTTTCAATAACGGGGGGGGGGGGCAAAAGCTGAGGTTATTTTAAGCTAGAAACAGGAGCGCTACTTTAAATACGGTTAATTACACTAAAATAAAGGAAATTCAGCAGTGACACTGGCTTAATTTGTTTTTTCTTTGTTGATGTATATTTTTAGAAGTCTTTCTTTATTCCTGACTTCCTGCTAATCTTCCCCTTCAGGGAGTTCTTACGGCTTGGAAACCCGCTGAACTGTGGCGCCTGGGACAAGAAGCTGTTGAAGAATTACCGGGTCCACAAACCGAGCTCTCTCAGCTACGACGCCGAGATGAGAAGTAAGATTGTAACCTTTGATCATTGTAGTCACTGTTCCACACATCTCAGGTGAAATATTCCTGCAAGTGTTTTTTGTCCGAGATATTGGTTTTTGGTGTTCTTATCAGCCGTTTTTATTTAACAGTCAGTCAGTTACACTCAACAAGTCCATAGACTGGATCATACAAACTACACACACTGCATTCACACAGATAAAATCTATCCCAGGATAGATGTATTATTTGTTGTAGTTGGGTTACAGGCCTCAAACGTATTATTAAAGTGCAGACTAAAAGGTGAATAATTTTTAAACCTCTGTATTTCTATTTTACCACCTATCACAGAATGTTCTTTGGTATTAGTCGAACAAATATAGTCTCTTTTACCTACACAGGTAAAATTCTCACTTTGTAATAGCTGAGAATTGAAGAGCACTTTTCACAGCAGCCTTTCAAGTGCAGCTATGAAGGATAGTGCCACCTGGGAGCGATTCCCATCTGTCATAGTGATGCAGGCTTCTCCTGGGAGAAAGTGTCATTCTTATTTATTTATTTTTTAACAAAAGCTTGAAACAAAAAGGAGAATCATCTTTTCTTTGCTCTAGGATGAATTCTCCAAAGAATAACATCTGATTTTAGACTATGAGCTTTACTTAGTTCCTTAATGCCAGATTAAAATGCTTCGATGGTCCGTGTGCTTTCAGAGTGGTCAGAGGAACACTTTGAATTAATTACGGATGAACTTTAGAATTTATCCAGAGCTACTCATTTCAATGCCAGATCAAAGATAGAACGCAAACCTAATCAAGTGTCCTTCCATGCATCCGTGTTGTTCACCACCTATCCAGTTTGGGATCTTGTGAGCGCTGGAGTTTATCCCAGCTGTCACAGGCTGAGAAGTGGCGTGAACCCTGAATAGGTCATCATGCTATCAAATGGCTAACATGGTGACACAGACGAGCACACTCATATCCACCCCTCCTACCAATGAAATCTTCCTGTAATGGTTATTTATATGTTATGTGTATTATATATTTACTGTGAATTCTGCAGTACAGAGCCGACAGCAGCTGACACTAGACAGAATGCAAATATGGCTCGAGGACCTATAGATACACTAATTATGCGGCGTCATTTAAACGTGCTTTAGCTGCTTTTCATTTCATTGCTTTTTGGGGCAGGAAGTGGTAAGAACGGTCTTCTTGTCCACTGATTAAAGCGATGTGTAAACTCCATGTTTAAACAAAGATCGGCTTGCCTCTGTGAATGTAATGCAAATGGCTTGTTTTCCATCAACAGCTGCTAATGTTTGTAATTTTCTGGGCTTCTCAGCATGTCTTAATTGCTTATTGTGTCTCCTCCCAGCTGAGAATGGATATCAAGGCCCCAGTAATTACTGCTCTTTACAGACAGCCACTGGGAGAGCACATATTGCCATCTTTCTCTGTCTGTAAGAAGAGTCTGGTTTATTAGCTACCATTGATGGCTGTTGTAATTCTTGCTTTCATCCAATTTGTCTTTGTCACATCTGCTGACTCTTTAGAAACGAGAGGACCCGTGTTCTCAATAGAAGGTGAAATATTGTACAGGACGTTATTATCGCCCATCTGGGGCGATGAAAATCCAGGTTTGATTTAATGTGGCCTACTCACAGTTGGTGTTTTCACTGCTGTGGGAGGTTTCATGGTCGGATGCAGCCGTAAGGGGTTTTTACCACTGTGTGTTATTCTAAATCTAAATGGAAAATAAATGATATTTTGAATAAACAAATTCAAAATTTGAAGTGTTGAAATGCTGTCCAGACATTTTTAGGACTTTTGAAAACAGTAGAGAAACCACTGTTAGATGGGGAGATGAAACAAGCTACATTAAACTAAGAGTGAAAAGTTCATTTGTATTTCTTTTGGGTTTCAAACTATACATTTGCATGAAAAAGTCCTCTATAGTGAGAAAAAACATGTATTTTTAAAATCAGGTTATTTTTAAGATTTAAGTTTTTTTTAAGTTTGATTTTGATACTTTTAAAAAATGTAATAGCCAAATTTAAACTTAATTGTCTTGAAGCATTGTATTATCTTTGCATTAAGACTTTTCTGATATTAAGGAAGGCCATGTTAATTCTTGGCCTCAGTCTGTACAGTTTAACAAGTCAATAAGATTTCTGACTTTAGAACAAAACGTTATGACTATAACTTCGGTTCCCTGAAGAAGAGGAGCACGTACAGTGTGGATTATGATGCCCCCGCATGTGGTTCAGACACCTTTGAACCACACCTTTAAGGCAGATGACCTGTAATGACATATTTGAGGCCCCGCCTGCACATATATACCCCCTCGGTTTGATAAACACTCCTGACTGAGCCCAGCTTCTCAGTGGGGTGACATCGCCTTGTACCTTGTTCCTCTGCTTCAGGGAACACAAGTTATTCGCTTTCAGTTGATTCACTTGGTAACACGCATACAGTATGGGAGGGATGTATAAATGCCCCCAGAGTTGTCACTGAACCAGAACAAAAGGTGATGGCCAACTAGCTGCAGCACAGATATCACTCACAGGAACCCTTTAAATAGGGTACGTGAGGTTTCCATTCCCCTGATGCTCTCACACCCTGAGGCAAAGAGAGACCTTTGGTTCTGGGAGACGCTAGGAAGATAGCCTCCATAATCCAGTTGGAGAGCCTGTGTTTAGGCAGAGTTTTATCTCTGGCTGGATTATTACAGCAGACCAAGCCACATAAACACACATTCTGAGTGTGGTCAAAGTAGATTCACGGCACACGCACTGGACACACAGATGAAGGTTCCTCTCTTCCTCAGATGGAAAAGGATGAGGGCAAAAACTGAGAAGCTGAAAACTGTGTGCCAGAAGCATGCACGGACGAAGCATGAAGGGTCACCCTCTCTTTACTGAAGGCAGTAAAGAGGGAGTTTGAAACAACCCAGTGTTATTTAAAAGAAACTTCATAGCTACAGAGTCAGTGGGTCGAAAAGAGAGGCTTTAAAGGGTCTCTAAGTCAAAGTCAAAAAATGGACTGCAAGACAACGTGAACCTGGCGTCCAGCTCCAGACAGTGTCCATAACTGGGCACAGTGATGTGGGTAGTGGTTTGCTACGTGAAGCCATTAGCTTGGAGTCAAAATCTGGGAACATGGGCAGCTGGATTTTGACTGTTGTGGCTCTGAGCTTATGAAAAGCCCCGCGAACTGTGACAGTTTTCGAGCTGGCAGAGGGGGGAGGGCTGCTCCACCTGCAACCTTTTCGCTGCATGGTGGAAGAGGGAAAAGAGAGACATGTTGTCTTGGCCAGCCCGCACAGCAGCGGTGGTGACAGGCTGGCTCACATGCTCATCTACTGAGTAGCCATGAATGTCGGGTCCAGCATGTCATCGTCATCCTGGTGAGCATGCAGCTCAGGCTGCAAGTTGGCTCGTGCCTCACATGGTTCTGGCTCACGCTTGGCTTAACCCATCACCATACTCCATGTGTTTACTCAGCTGTTTGCTGGTTCATCAACTGAATACTTCTTGCCTTTGGACTCTGAGAGGAAAGAGAAATACCATGCACAGCAGTCTTTCACAGCTCTGCCAACAAAACTTGAGGGGCTTTGGGTTAAGTCAACCCTTTCATACCATGGACATTCCCCAGGTAGATGGGGCATTCCTCATGCTGGTCTCTGTCATCCAAAGAGAAACTTCACCCCTGAGGACAGGCTTGCTTCGGTTTGCAACTCATACCAAAATGACAGGGGTGTCTATTCGCAGGCAGGGTCCACATATGTCATCACAGGCCACCTGCTTTAAATAGAGGTGTCTTCAGCAAGACAAACAGCTGCGTGATACTGTATGTGTTGTACAAAGTGAAGGAACTGAAACAGAACTAGAAAGTTTTGCACGTTTCACAATTACATCGTTCTGTTTTTGAATGTCATGAATTAAAAAGTAAAGTAAGACTCATAAGCGTCCTGAGGCGACTGTTCTTGTGATTTGACGCCATATGAATAAAATTTTATTGATTCGAATAACAACATTGCTAACCAAGCAGTAGCCACCTTTCAGTCCTGGATCGTGGATCTTGCATCTCTTGACTCTAACCATGCCTTCTTAATTTCACAGACAGCATGACCACTTCCATGGAGGGCTTCGGCCCCGACAGCGTCTTCACCACGCCGGCAGAGGACAATGGTCAGTATCGCATCAGCCGCAGTCTCGTGCGCTCCGCTGAGGGCAGCACCGTACCCCTCACCCGAGTCAAGTGCCTGGTGTCGATGACAACTCCCCATGACATTCGCCTGCACGGATCAGCTGTCACACCTGCATTTGTGGAGTTTGACAGCTCGCTGGAGGGCTTTGGGTAAGTGATCGTAAACGTTAACAGACCTTAAGTGCATTTGGTTTTTCAGTCGTATACAGAAATGGTTATATTTTTTAACTCTAGATGAACGGGTGTTACTCATAATCTCTAGATTATGATATTTGCAACAATGTAACATTATTCAGATGAGACCTTTGTTACTCAGTTCTTTGTGACATTCCATTTCTGAGGCCCAGTTCAAAAATGCTAACGTGTGTCTTTAACACATTGGATGTCTGATGTTGCCACACAGGATGTCGTTTGATTAAGTTCTGAGAGATTGTAACCTGACCTTTAGCCTGACCAAACTTGGCTAAACTTGGATATCAGGAGACAGAATTGATATGTATGTGACAGCTGCTTCCAAAATATGTGGTGGCCTCGAAGCGCAAAACGAAAACCACCAAAACATTTCAGGAAATCACAACAATTCAAAGACAGCATTTTCTGTTTCTGTACTACTTTCAGCAGTGACCATGCACGAGTTTAAAATCATAAGGAAATATTTCAGCAGGGCGTTTGTGTGATTTGTTTTTCAACATTTCGTGGCATTAATACCAGGAGCTGCATCTCTCTTCACACTTGACCATGTACACCAGAAGCAGAAACATTTTTAATGCAAAGTGTGGTCTTTGTACAGTAATAATTAATGTTCTGTGTCACGTTAAAAATGAATATTTTTTAATTGTGCAGGTTATAGTTCATGAAATCCTTAAAAGCACAGAATAGCTGGAAACTACTGACAGAAAATATGAGCTAAAATGTCTTACACATTTGCATTTGCTTATGTTTCTGCACACTTTGCTCTTTAGTCCTGGTTTCGACTGCATGCAGTTTATGAAAAATGATCTATCTCTCTTTTTGCTGGTATCAAAGCTTGGTGTGAAACAGCTGGTAAGCACAAAGTCTCAACTTGACATTAATGCAGCTATAAAACCAAAACATGCTCCTATAAACATGTGCCCTGCACCACAGAGGCAACAGATATTCTGTTCATTACATTTCTCCATTTCAATTATTATTAAAATAAAAAATATATTAATGTGAGGATCTTTTTCAGACTAAAGGAGTGGGCCAGCCTTCTGTGTACACTTTGGAAAATGCTGATGCCTTTGTGGAAAAAAAAAAAAATGTATATAAAGAAAAAACATTTTCCATTGCCTCAAAGTATAAATTGTAAATGTTTTATATACATATAAAAGTGGAGGACTTGATCCTTACAGTTATTTTTGCTTGAGAAAAATCTAAAACGTGCACTCCCATGATTGAATAGGTCTTATAAGATATACGATGTATATAAAGCATAAACACTTCCTGTAACTTTTTACTTTTTCCTTTCCTTACGGGTGGAGTAACAGATGGCACCCATTCTTTTGTAAACCATTTTCGCTCTAAATCTCTTTGCGGATCAATTTTCCTCGCTGGTGAAACACGCCTGAGGGTGTAACGTTATTTTCCCCCGCCATAAACAGGTTGCGTGTGTGTGTGTGTGTGTCCCTCTTAGCACTACCTGCAACTGTCTCAGCAGGAGCCTGTTATTCGCCTCCAGTTGTGGAGCTGTGCATACAAATAGGCTTATTTTCTGCCTTTTATGTCACACGGAGCCCTTGGCCGCTCTTTGTGCTGCGGCTGACGCCGTCCGCTGCACCCCACGGTTTGTGTTGTACGTTAGCACCACAGTCAGCGCGGGGGTCAGAAGACGGTGTGTGGGCTGTGACCTCAACACTTCGCCCCCATGCTTTTGTGGACATGTTGAGCTGAGACGCAGGATTGTGATATGTTACATTCTTCATTAATATTCATAAGTGCATCTTGCAGAAGATCATTGTAGAGGTTTTCTGTCAGTGTAGCTAAAGGGTGGTTACTGTGATCTAACTGTACCAATATTTTAGATTGCCATGGCGGGGGAAAGGTGTATATTCACTCAGTTGGCATTTCTACACCCAGGGTCCTTCAGTCTTTTGTAAGCTGTTCTTCAGAAGACTAGACTTGATTTAAAAACACTGCAGTGAGATTCTCTTTACCCTGGAAAAAAAAAATTAAAAAAAATGCAAGTTTAGCAGACCAAATATCTAAATTTGCCCAAAAATATCCCCGTGTCGGTGACTCAGCCTGTAAAATAACAAACAGCAAGTGGAAGCAACAAACTGACCTCCAGCACTTTTTCAGGCTCTTGTTTGCCACGCGTTTTAACCACCTGGTTTTGCACCACAAGTTTTTACACCAGCATCTACACTGAGGACCGCAGTGATGTCAGTACTGCACACAATAAATCAGCACCGATCTTCCAAATCAAACATTTGTGTAAGGGTGTCAAACAGGATCTGAAAATTCAGCTTTCCATGCTAGTTGTCTGTAGCAGTGCTAGCATCACCACAGCAGAAGTATGAATAAGTTAAGTTATTAATTATATTAATAGTATATTATTTTATACATTTTCTACATTTTTGCAAAGCCATTCAGCGGCCTGTTTCTGGCCCCCTGACTGTATGTTTGACCACCCTTATTTAAGGCCTTTTCCTAACTCAGAACATGTAAAAGTATTCAGTTGTGGCACCGGTGAGCTTTTATTTCACAGGCTTTTTCTGGGCTCAGACTGGGCCTTTTTCAAGGGTGACTGCACGTAACCACAGTCAGTCTGTATTAAAGCAAGAAGTCTGTTTTGCCTTACTTAACTGAAGTCTGGGTCAGAGTCTGTCCCAGATGATATAGGATGAAATGTGAGTTATACTATGGACAGGTTATCAACACTGAGAGACAGACAACCAACACTCTCACATCCACACTTGGAGCCAATTTAAAATAATGAGTTTACCTAACGAGCCTGTCTTTACACCACAGGAGGAATCCAGTTTAGTCTTTGTTGAGCTCTCAGAAATGCTCTAAAAACTCTTAAGTTTTAAAAACATGTTTTAAACTCTTTAAAAAGTGTGCACCAACTCCAAGAAGCCTCTTGTAGTGTCAAAACTTCCTGAGATTGTCAGGAATCAAGCATGTGATTCAGTTTCTTTTTATCTACTGCTTTTGAAAAATCCCTCCCCCTCTGAGCGATCGCACTTCCAGAGCATTTCTTAGCTTTGCTGTTTTCTTTACTCTGAAGAACCTGTTGGACTCATCACAGCAGCCAGCTCAGAATAGAACATGGAGTTTCTCCTGAAAACGCAGCAAAGCAGCAGCAGCACACAGGCAACGAGGCAGTGGCCCACTTTCTGCTAAACAGAGGAGGAGACACACGAACACCCCTAAACACACAACGCACACTCATACATCCAGAGAGAGATCGCCCCTCCTTTCTCTCCCATCTGTCAACATGAAATATTGATGCCCCTACTGCTATTAGGACTTTCATACACAGACGCACTCTCCATAACATACAACATGCTTACACAGAGCCAGACACATGGATGCACACTCACCCACATGCAGCCAGGAAGATGCTATCAGTCTGGAAGGTTAAGGGTGGAGGAAACACCTTTTTTTTTTTTTTTTTTTTTTTTAAAAAATAAAAAAAAAAAAATTTTTTTTAAAAAAAAAAATTAAAAAAA
>VUQG01020860.1:0-14077 GCA_015106755.1 Etia nguti | reverse complement strand
GATGCACTTTCATACAATATATATTCCCAGAGAAGAAATGAAAGCTTTCTGTTAGATATTTGAGTTTAAAATGCTAGTACAGTTTTATTTAGAGATTATATTTGATAAATATTAACTTTCCAGTGTTACAGAGAGGAGGTGGGAGAAATGTGCACTTTCTGTTAAGACCAAACGGGCTTCCTCTCTAGGGCTTTTACCCTGAGCTAATATACTCACTTCTGCTGGAGCTCTCTGACTCATTGATGTTGCCCCCTGCTTCTCTCTGCCTTCCCCCATAAAGCAGCGGATGAGTCTAGCGAAGAAGCCTCCTTCTATGAGATCCTTCCCTGCTGCGCTCGATTCCGCTGTGGCGAGCTGATCGCTGAGGGCCAGTGGCACCACCTGGTGCTGGTCATGAGCAAAGGCATGCTGAAGAATAGCATGGCCACGCTGTACATCGACGGCCAGCTCATCAGCACTGTCAAGGTAAAATTAGTATGCGGCATGTCAGCAATAACCAACATCCACATTGCAGATCTCACATTGTTGCTCTTGTCAAGATTCAACTGATATGAAAACTGTACTAAACGGTCCACTTGTAGTCCAGTTTCTGTTGACCAACCACAAGGTAGACAGGCTTTGTTGCAGACACTTGCTTTCAAACAGGGAAACGTATTCCCTGTTTCAAACACATCCTTACTATTATGAGCAGAAGGACAAAGTGCAGCTGTAAACCTGTACCCTAGTAAAGGTGCAGTAACAGGAGGATTAATCTAGCTTGCCAGTATATGTATAATAGGATACGTCAATTAAGATGGATATATGGGTATAAAATCAGACTATATGTTTTAGGACATATACATAAAAACTATCTTCTTCATCTCATATTCACTGTTACCCGTTTTTAAAGACAGCTGCTGTATAAAGAAGCAGTGAGCTAGTGCCCAATTTAAAACTGTGAGTGTGCTGAAAATTTATTATACATCAGTGGGTAAGTACGCTGGAACAACAGCTTTGTGTTTGGAAGTTGGAATGAAAATCGTACATAATTAGCTCATCATATTTGGATCTCTGATCACAGTTGGCATTAAGAAGCAGGACTGCTGTACATTTCTAACTCCGACCTTTAAACAGCAGCTTTTGAGTGCTGCTGTCAGCAGACTGTGATGTGGTTTGTGGTTCAGTGACTTTAGATTCCCCTGAGATTAGACAGCAGAGTAGGGAATGGGCTGAGACCGCAAGTCACAGCTTCTTCTTAATGGCACTGATAACAGCGGCTTCATTTCCTGCTGAGGGCCGTGTACAGGAAAAAACAGGCTGGTCATATGTCTCATATGGGTCTGAGTGTTCTTGTGGTTGTGTTTAGCTTGTAAAAGAGTGACAGTAAAGCACAAATCTTTAGGTGTGCAGGCACCTCCCGGGTGGTCTAAATGGCAAAATGAAGAAAGTCACCAGTAACAACAGCAGGGGTGACTTGATCTGTGAATAATGAATAGATGATACGTTTCATTTCTGACATAAAGTATACTCAGAAAACTGCTGAAATGCTGTTTTGTGCTGAGCAGTATTTCTCCTTTCATATCCCTTTTTATCCCTTCCCATAATCAGTTTGTCTGCGTCACTCACTGTTGTGTAACATCAGGCATTTCGACTAATCATAAATGAATCTTGTGATTTTAAGAATGCACAATTAAGGCCCTAGTTGTGTAAAAAAAGAAAAGGCCAATCACAACTTGCAAAGGCTCCACGTTTGTTTGTTTTTTTTAAATAAAAAAATAATAACAGAATTATTTCAGAAAAAAACAAAAATTATCTGTGTCAATATTATTAGCCCCCTGATAAACTGACCTTTTTATTGAGCCTTAGCACAAAACACTGCTGTACAATGATGTGCTTTAAGTTTTTAAAACCCAAACCGTCTAAAATCAAGTTAAACTGAGGTTATCTTTCAATTTACACACAGTATAAAAACTTCAGCAAGGGTTTAAACTGTCACTTCAGACTTGAGAAAAATAATTGTTGACGCTCACAAAGCAGGAAATGGATGTTCAGAGTTATCACAGCGTTTCCATATATCCATAACTGGAGTGAGAAGGATCATCCAGAAATTCCAGGAGAGCCACACAGTGTGGAACAAGCCTGGCCGAGGTAGGAAGCAAAGATTTCAAAGACACTGATGAGTGTTGATGTGTCTGAAGACCCCAGAACAACTGCCATGACACGAAATGACTCAGCCAAATCATTGTAGTCTCACTGGAACCCTACACAGGAAAAAACTCAACTTCTGCAGACTAAGGTACGCTAAGAACAACCTGGAGAAAGATTTTGCACACAGGAAGTGCATCTTTTGGTCAGATGAAACAAACTAGAGCTCTTTGGCCAAAGAGACGCTGCTTATGTTTGGAGAAAGGAGGAGGAGGTGGTGAACAACCCAAAGAACACCGTCTTAACAGTGAAACATGGTGGTGGGAGTATTACCCTGCGGGGATGCTTCAGTGCGTCTGGAACTGGAACTCACCTGGACTCAGCAGTGACTGCAGTTTGAAATACTTTTAGATTTGTTTGAGACCTTGAAACAACAAGCATGGCTCCTGATGTCATTGTGGATCTTCCTGCAGTACAGATGACTTTTTCCGCCGAGTATGTTGTCTTAGTAAGAAGCTGAGCGATATTGGATTTTTAAGACCGATAACAATATTTGGTGATTTAAAAATCTGATATTCCAAAATATCGACTGATTTAATTTTTCTTTAGGACACGTGAGACAAACAGATTTCCCGAACATTCGTTAAGTGCAGTTCTTTACTCGACTCTGCTGTATGTTCTTTACTGAAATCAGTCGCACTTTAGTCTTGAGTGTTTCTTAAAGGGCGACCAGAGGCAGAGACAGATTTCACAGGGGATACAGATTCTCCATCTCTGCTCTAGTGCCATAAATTAAAATTGGGAGTAGGTCTGATATAAGTCTGAAAACCAAGTAAGTTAAGATGCACCGTTTTTCCATCCATCCTACTGTTTTTATGCACAGCCAGGTCACGGGGCAGCAGCCTATCAGAGAAGCCCAGACCTTCCACAGTTTAGCAAGCCCTAGGCTGTCCTGTGTATGCCCCAGGTCCTCCTCCAGGTAAGACATGCCCAATAATCAATACCTTGCTCAGGAGGTGCCCGGGAGTCTTTCTAACCAGATGCCTGAACTGCCTCAACTGGCTTCTTTTGATGTTGATGAGTATCAGGTCTACTCTGGGTCCCTCACGAATCACTGAACTTCCCACCCTGTCCCACCCAGCCGCCCTTCAGAGATTTCTGATTTCTGCCGCTTGTATCCGCTATCTAATTTTTTCAGTCATTACCCAGAGCTCATGACCACACATGAGAGTAGGGATGTAAATCGACAGCTTCACTTTTACGCTCAACTGTCTCTTCACCACAGCGAACCGGTGCAGCGTCCTCATCTCTGCAGACGCTGCACCAATCAATTTGCCAGTCTCCCGTTCCACTGTCCCCTCCCTCGTGAAGGAGACCCCGAGATACTTCCTCCTCTGCTTAGTTTAGAACTGTTAGCAGTAAGCTAAATAGTCTTAGTGTAACATTTCCAATCTGCTTGTTTTCACTGTGCCTGTGTGTGACGTGTTTTGAACATGAACGCACATCCGAGCTGTTAAAATCCAGGAGCTGATAGGTCAACTCAATTATTTATCAGCTCCATCCATCCATTTAATTCATCACTGACGTAAACAGGTAACGCATGCATATTTAATGACCCTGCTTCCCCGAAGAAAAGGACACAAAAGGAGCCTGATATCAGCAAAAACTATCAACTCGTTAGTTGATAAAATTAGTCTTTGACTCACACTGAAACCAGAAAAACACAAATGAGGACAGAGGAGTAAATCATGTCTGTCTGTGCACTGACCCAGCAGAGAATATTAAATGATAAAAAAAAATATTACAATCAATATTTGAAAGCAAATGATTAGAATTGCTAGTCAAAGTTTCACGAGTCCTGGACCCTATGCTTAATTGCTGAAATGAAACTTACGCCCATCATCAGAGCCTTTGATCTATGATGTTTTTAAGTTCTGTTGCCTGAATTATAGACTTGATGATTATTTAATCCCTCTCAAAGGGGACAGCATATGGGACTGGTTCCCAAATAAGTGGGTTCAAACTTCAACTGTGCATATAATTGAAATGAGTTTGTGTATCTCACATGCTCTGAAGGCTATGTTGTGATCTGAGCCAATAAACAAGTCAAATATAAGTCATTTCTCTTTGTAGTCTCTGAAGTTTGTGGTGGGCTACCGCCTGCATTTCGTAACACAAAAAACTGTCTGAGAACATGAATGTGTCAGCTTAGTTGTATTTCTACATATCTTGGTTCCTTATAGAAATCCCTCCTTTGAGTCATTACCTTTACCTTTCCTCTTGTCCAGCTTCACTACATCCACAGTGCTCCAGGCGGCTCCAGTTCCACCAACCCTCCTGTCGTCAGTACTGTTTATGGGTACATAGGGACGCCCCCTGCTCAGCGCCAGCTCTCCAGCCTAGTGTGGCGTCTTGGGCCTACCCACTTCCTGGAGGAGTTCCTACCTGCCGCCAGCGTCGCTGCCATTTATGAGCTTGGACCCAACTATGTGGGCAGCTTTCAGGCCGTCTACCTCCCCTGTGAGTGGTCCACCTGACCTCAACTTACAGTCTGCAGACCTGCTTTTAACCAGGCTCTAAATCCTTGCTCTACCTTAATGCTGTTCTTTAGTTTTACTCTGTCATTTATCCACCTTTCATCACTTCTTTTCTTCCAGAGTTTATTCATACACAGCTCCTCTTTTTTAAAATTTTTACTCACTTTTTACCTTCTCCATTTTTCCCTTTCTGCAGGTAAGGACTCAAAGGCGGAGGTAGCACCGGCCTCTCCGGTGGTGCTGGTGCCAGAGGAGAAGGTGTCTTTCAGTCTGTATGCACTCTCTGTGTTGACTCTCACTGTGGCCAAAATCAGGAAAAGCTACAACAAACTGGACAGCAAAGCCATCGCCAAACAGGTCAGACGCACGACTTCTCAAAGAATTAAAAGTCGCTGCTTTAATGTTGTTGTCACAGCAAGTTTGTCTGCTAAATGGAAATCTCACTGTCAGTTATTCTGTCAAAGTTTCAATAGAGAATCTATTAATTCCATTACAGTAAACTTTAAAACGTAACTCTAAATTCAGTTTTCTATTGAAGTGTGCAGCATCCTGACTGAGATTACATCACTCTGGCTGACGTAACTGACTGAAAAAAGAAACCTGTCTTCTCCCTCTGCTACAGTGCCGTGTGGTGACGTGTTTACCCTTAGCACAAGTGTAACGTTTGCAGAGAGGAAAGACTTAGAAGTTAATAAATAAATAAATACAAGCAGAAAAATCCAAATTGAGGTCCAAAGTGTAAACACACGCATATAAGCTGTTTCCACACATGGATTTCAGACTATTTCAGGATTGTTAGATGACACATGCACCCTGTCTAGGAAAGTATAGGGCTGCTGTGCATATCTGAAAATGGCTATGGATGTGCATTCGCACACTTAATGGTTTGCAAAGGTCATTTTTATTTTTCAACAGAAAAACTCAAGTCCATTGCATTTAAATGATGCATTTAAAGGAAGTAGCACACACAGTCCCACCACAAGTGTGTGTTGGAGCTCCAGATGAGCTCCGTGTTATCTCTTTCTCCCCACTTGTCAAGTCATTTCCCAGCCTGCCCGTCTCTCCTGCTCCCGCAGCGACTCACAGGAAGTGAAGTGCAGAGAGTTACAGAAGCAGCATTTCTGCAGCAGAGGCCTGTCACAGAGTAGGAAGACACTCACTCACTGTGCAGACAGGGACGAAAATAAGTTGTTGTCCTCTCATGCAGCATTATCACCTCCCTCTTAGCAAAACTCCCCATAAGTGTTTGGGTCTTTCACACCCTCTGTTTGCTAAACTTGGGTGTCATGTTGAGATAGAGAAATAAAACTCTATAAATACACAATTATAAATGCCAATGTTGCATAATGCTGCTTTTACCTTCCCGAATTAACTGAAAGAATCCAATATTTCATTTTAGCTCACTAAATCAAAGATTTTGATCAGATCTTGGTGTAAGACTGCAGCGTCTAACAGTAAAATACTGTTACTCATAGGTAAACATCCACAGCAACAAACGTTTGACTAACAAATGAGGAAATGATGCAAAGTTGTGAGAAGGCGGCTCTGAAGAAGCATCGAGTTTAAAAGTAACCGTCAAGTTGCCGTCTGGAGACGCTCTTGAGGTGTGTTTTTCATTTCTGTAATTTCTTTTCCATCTTCTTCAGCTTGCTGTGTCCTCTCATGAAAACGCCACTCCAGTAAAACTGATTCACAATGCCGCCGGTCACCTTAATGGTCCCGCACGCACCATCGGAGCTGCTGTGATTGGATATTTAGGTAAAACAAATCTGCGTGACTCAGAATACCAAACGCGGTTCTCTAGTGGACGAAAACTCACCTGTTCTCTTTCTCCCTCCTTCAGGTGTCCGTGCCTTCGTGCCCAAACCTGTGGCCACCAACCTGCAGTATGTGGGAGGGGCAGCAGCCATTTTGGGTCTGGTTGCCATGGCGTCAGATGTGGAGGGACTGTATGCGGCTGTCAAAGCTTTAGTGTGTGTTGTAAAAAGCAACCCACTGGCCAGTAAGGAGATGGAGCGCATCAAAGGTTACCAGGTTAGTTATTAAAACATAGTCTTAGTTGTGTTGTAGTTGCATTTCTAGGATAATTACTGAGTTATTCTAAAAATCGTCATCCAAACATTTGTAAATCGGGACGCAACACATTCACTTCTCTCACATTTAAACACTGTGGTGAAATATTGCCTACTTTGTTATTTTTTCTTTGAATATTGCGATATGCAAACCTCTAAACAGCATTTTTCATCAGTCAACCATGTGTGTGTGCATTTATTCATGCTCCAGCTGTTCACACATTTCTGCTCTCCATTGTACTTTAATGCTGTTGCTTCTACTTTTCTAAATTTCTAAATTTGTTTACAAAATGCTCATTTGTTCGAGTGACGGGAGAAGGGAGCGAGAGATCGACAGACGGATTGGTGCTGCGGCCGCAGTGATGCAGACGCTGTACCGGTCCGTCGTGGTGAAGAGAGAGCTGAGCGTAAAAGCAAAGCTCTCAATTTACCAGTTGATCTACGTCCCTACCCTCAACTATGGTCACGAGCTGTGGGTAGAAAGAATGAGATCGCGGATACAAGCGGCGAAAATGGGCTTCCTCCGAAGGGTGGCTGGCCTCTCCCTTAGAGATAGGGTGAGAAGTTCGGCCATCCGGGAGGGGCTCAGAGTACAGCCGCTGCTCCTCCACATCGAAAGGAGCCAGCTGAGGTGGTTCGGGCATCTGACAAGGATGCCTCCTGGTTGAGGTGTTTTAGGCATGTCCCACCGGGAGGAGTCCCCGGGGCAGACCCAGGACACGCTGGAGAGATTATATCTCTCAGCTGGCCTGGGAATGCCTGGGTGTTCCCCCGGACAAGCTGGATGAGGTGCCTGGGGTGAGAGAGGTCTGGGCTTTTCTGCTCAGGCTGCTGCCCCCGCGACCCGGCCCCAGATAAGCGGAAGAAGATGGATGGATGCTCATTTGTCACCAGTTACATATTTTTTGAATGTGTTTCTGTGTCACACTAAGCACAGATTACTGTTAGTGACACTGTGATTAATGTGAAGATTACACTGCAGTGCGTTCACAGACTGAAAGCCAAGTTTAAATCTGTACACAAAGCTCGTGTCCCGTTACTTCAACATTTGTAAATGCATATTTGTTTTGTCTTCCTCTTTAGTTGCTAGCTATGCTCCTAAAGAAGAAGCGCTCGCTGTTAAACAGTCACATCCTCCACCTCACCTTCTCTCTGGTGGGAACAGTTGACAGCGGCCATGAAACCTCCATCATCCCCAACTCCACGGCCTTCCAGGACCTACTGTGTGACTTTGAGGTGAGTGTTTACAGGGCCCATTGACCCATAATGCTAGTAAGCCAACTGAAATAAGGACATTCGTGTGCAGCTGTCAAAGAAAGCTTGCCTATTTAGCATTGATAAAAGTCTTGTTCCACTTAAACCCGTCTCTGGCTGATAAAACGGAGAGATTTGCAGGTATATTTTTGCACTTGTTAAAACAGGAAAAGAAAAAAGGTTTTTTTTGATGTTGAAGTGTTAAGGAACTGAGCTACTCTGTGCCAGAAGTTTGTGCTGCCAGAAATGACTTGTGCGGCAGGGTCTCAGTCTGCTCCGTCTGCTCCTCAGGTTTGGCTGCACGCTCCCTACGAGCTCCATCTGTCTCTGTTCGAGCACTTCATTGAACTGCTGACAGAATCCAGGCAAGTGTCAGAGGGACGTTTCCCTGAACAAGAAACAGATCACATGGAGAATAACATGACTTTTATTTTTTTGTAATTGCCGATTGGCACAATTATTTTCATTTTAATGTGAAAGCGTCTCACTGTGTGTTTTACTGACTCTATCGAATAGTGAGGCGGCTAAAAATGCTAAACTACTGAGAGAGTTTCAGCTCATCCCAAGACTGCTGCTCACCCTGAGAGACACCACGCTGTCCCAGCCCACTGTCGCCGCCATCAGCAACGTGCTCAGTCTGCTGCTGCAAGGCTTCCCCAACCCATACGACCTGCTGCGGTAAGAACACGCTCATCTAGCCGCTACGCGAACGTCGCTGATGATGATCTATGGCAGTGCAGCATAAAACCGTTTGCTGTCTCCACAGGTTCGGCCAGTTCATCTCCTCCACTCTTCCCACATTTGCGGTGTGTGAGAAGTTTGTTGTCATGGAAATCAATAATGAGGAGAAGATAGACGGAGGTATGAGCGATATTAGCATTGATCTGACTTCTGGCACCTCTCTATCCTAAATAACATGTGGCCAAAAGTATATGGTCAGTGCTAGACTGGTTTTTCTATCCTTAATAACTATATAACATTTCGTGCATCTGCAGGAAATGATGATGACTTTGGTGGCCTCCTATCAGCAAACCTCATTCTGCTGAGAAATCGACTGCTGGACAGCCTTCTTAAACTGCTTTTCACCACAAAAGAGAAGTGCACAGTTAATGCCCAGTAAGACACCGCTCTTCTCCAGACGTTGTATAACTTTTAAAAAATGAGCAGTTAGAGCCATGCCACGTTGAACTAGAGAAGTAAAGTTATGCTTGTAGCTTAATGACAATCCACAGACTGCAGGGGTACAAACAGACACAGATATCTGCTAATAATAATTCCTAACTAACATACTCTGATTTCACTCTGGAGCACAGAGCTCTTGGATGGTCTGTTGGTAGAATTAACCTTTCTTTAAGCCCCATTATTTGATTTAATAGACAGCAGTACAAACATGGTCGCAAAGTCCAGTTTAGTGATTCTGGTTAGCGTAGTTACAGCCACCTGTGTCAGCATTTACCCATCTATCAAAGCAGCCGTAACTCTAACGTTATAACTTTAAACCTTAATAAGACTTAAAAAGATGAGCTTTATTTAAAAATAATAATAGATTAAATCACCCCGTGCAATTGTTGTGAAGATCGAAATTAGCTACAGAGATTAAAGCTATTTTTGCAGTAGGCTGTTAGCATGTTTACTTATTTGTATAAAGTTGGGTACATAAACGGTAAAATAAGATCTGCCCCTCATTAATCACATCCTGCCTCAAAGCACAGAGACTGCAACAATGAAAACACTTATATATGGTCTGAGCTTGGGATGCACCCCAAGTGGGCAGTTTAGGAACTGCAGCCTGCAAACTAAGCCAACTGTCACTTTTAATTTTTCTAGCCTAGGGTGTTGTTATTTGCTCTTTCTCTGTCATATCTGCTCATCCTGAAAGCTTCGAGTTAAAATGCAAACTCTCACGCTGTCCATTTATTTTGAAAACTATGAATAATCAATCATAAAAGCGCCAAACAACATTGTTTCTTGTTCTCTGATCTTTTAAAGACTTTTATCATTAAAAAGCTATTTAGCTCTACATACAACATTTCCAGTTATTACCAGAACATGGCTCAACTTGATTCAAATAATGGCAATATGCCCAGCGGCTGACAGAGACGGAGATTATAATGACACTGGTTGATATAATCTAGCAACATAATGAGCAAGCAGAAGAAGCAATATTGACAAAGTATTTAAAATGTTGTAAAAAGATAAGAACTGATATTAAAATGCAACTTAAGTAAACCCGCAAAACTTTTTCTCCCTGCAGGGCGTGTGAGGAGCTGGTGCGAACGCTGGGCTTTGATTGGCTCCTGATGTTCATGGAAGAACATCTCCACTCCACCACAGTGACGGCAGCTCTGTGGATACTGGTGGTGCTGCTGTCCAATCAGTCGATCCTCAACCGCTTCAAAGAGGGCCTGTGCGGAGGAGGCTGGCTGGACCACACCGACTCCGTCCTGACCAATAAGATCGGCACAGTGCTGGGTGAGTGCAGCAGCGTGGGTTCACTGCGAGACAGTCATCGCAGCACAAAATAGGAGCTGAAAGGCTGGATTTGGTTAACATTAGGCACTCGCCTTTGAGGGATGTGTACGTGTATTAGCTCCAGATGTTCAAACCTTTAAGCGCCCCTTCTCAGAACAGTCACAAGTAAGAAATTGTGATTTCCAAGGTAAATACTGTATGTTGTAACATGGCTCAGCAGACGCCTCTCCTCACTCTGGCAACGCTTTCCGTCGGAGTTGGCCTTCGTTCAGTAAACAGAGAGCTGCACAGTTTGTGCGCCGAACAGCCAAGGGTTGGTTCTCTCATTTTCACCCTCCTGCTCTCCCCTGCTGCTGCATCATACCATAGTTCCTTTTCAACTCAGTGGTTTTCAACCTTCTCACTGCTCAGGCGTTCAAACCATTCTGATTCTTCAAAACTGGATTTACCAGCCTGAAATAATTTCAAATGTTGATGTTTACTGTAATATTTCCATAATACTTCTGTCTTTTATTTGTATTTATTACACCATAACACTCCTGCAAACATCCAGGTTGAGAACCATTGCTTTAGCTCTGGAAACTCTCCCCATTAGAGGCGTGCTCTAACAGAATGAGCGCTATCAGGTAGAATTCCTTAGTTTTATTCAGATTTGGAGCTTTTCTTTTAGCGTAACAACTCTGTTTGGCTTTGATTGATTGTGTTAGTTTAGTCCTGGGTTTTTACTGCAGCCCTCTCCTTCATAGCTTTGCTTCATTAAACCCAAAAGCGGGCACTACAGCTGTATTTAGAGCTGCCTGTAGGTGCAGTAGTCATAGGGTGCCACCCTTTTACCTTTGTGCTTTATTTTTTAACTTTCACTCTCTCCCCCCTTTCTTTTTAGGATTCAACGTGGGTCGCAGTGCCGGCGGGCGCTCCACATTGCGGGAGATCAACCGGGATGCTTGCCATTTCCCAGGATTCCCTGTTATGCAGACGCTGCTGCCCAAACACACCAACGTGCCCGACCTCTACTTCCTGCTCATGGCTCTCTTCCTGCAGCAGCCGGTCACCGAGCTCCCAGACGGCCTGCAGGTACATGTTAGTATACCCAACCTTATTTAATAATAACAACTAAATAAGTTTGTTAGCCTCAGGGCTTAAAGTGGACCCATGCTGCTCATTTCCAGCTCCAGATTTTTATTCTTGGGCTTTCTAGAGTCCTTGCACCTTCAGGTCAGGATACTTCAAAGTCTGAGGCCGTGGTTCTCAGACAGAAAAAGGTGGTGGAGGGTTAGATTAAGATTATGTCTCTGAGCTGGCTTTGGAAGGCCTTGTTGCCCCCCAGAAAAGCTTGAGGTGGGCAGGGAGAGGGAAGTCCGAGCATCTCTGCTTAGACTGTTGCCCCTTAACCCGAACTCGGATAACCATCACAGGCTGGATGGAGGGACTCTTTAGGGAACTTTGCACGATTCACAGTTCAAAATAATCCTTATTTATCTCATACTTGGCCATGGGGTACTCCCTCAGGTAATCCACTCTGCAGTTAGGCATTTTATATCTTACCAGTGAGACCGATCTCCTGTTCAAACAGAAGGTTTACAGAGCTAAGACAGTAGAAGAAACACAGGGATTACCACGCTGAATGAGGGAAAGCATAATGGGTTCACTTTTAAACCTGAATTTGACCTGTCAAAACAGCTAATGAATAAATACAAAAGTGGACTAGTTTAATTAGATTTACATGGATCCGTGTGACCCAAGTTACCCCAGTGTCTGTGTTTGTTCTCTCAGTTTGACCTGGACTCTATCTGGACCTTCATCTTTGGCGTGCCGGCCTCCAGTGGGACGGTGGTGGGCTCCATCCATAGTGTTTGTACTGAGGCTGCTTTCCTGCTGCTGGCCATGCTGCGCAGCATGCTCAACCTGGTGAGAACCTGTAAAAACCTTCAGACACATTGGTTACTTTGTTTCTTTTTGTATTTTTTGTGTGTGTCATAGTGGTCATTTCCAGAAAAATGTAAATATAACTGCTCAGCATGAGTAAATGGGAAGAACTCAAAAACATTCAAACAGTTGATACAACAAATATAAAACCAGCTTCCTCTACAGTAGCAGATGCTCTAAATAAGTGTTTTACCAATGTAGTTTGCTAAACACTAACATTAATCTGCAGCCAATTTCACAAAGGTTTTTTTTGTGTGTAAAATAGTTTACAGTTCAGAGTAAAGACAGTGGAAGATCGCACAGCAGTTTCTGCTTGACTACATAAAGCTTGTGGGATAATTGTTGAACCTTTTTTAAGCCATAATTTGCTAATTAAATTTAAAGCCCTTTTCATAGAAGTACATGTTTTAACAGTTCCTAACAGCAAACTTGAAAAGCACTCACACGTGATTATGATCAGTCTGGATTCTGTAAAGGTTTCTCTTTTAATCTCCTGTAAAAAGGACTCGCCACCTTTGGCGTGCTCATCCTTCCCTGCAAGAGAAGCTTCACTAGACCGCCCGTGGGCTCAGTGTCAATAACTGCTCTGAAAAGACTTTTATTTATTTTTTGCAGTCTGAGAATTGAACTGTTAAACTGCTGAGATTTTAATGGAAATTCTTCTCCAGATTTCATTGCTTTGCATCTTTTGTCTCTTTCCAGCCTTGGCAGTCAGAGGAGGAAGGTTCCTGGCTCAGGGAGTACCCAGTAACACTCATGCAGTTCTTTAGATACCTTTACCACAACGTGTCCGACCTTGCACCAATGTGGCACAGCCCAGACTTCCTCTGTGCCCTGGCAGCCGCTGTCTTTCCCTTCAACATCAGACCGTACTCTGAGATGGTAAGTCTGTTTTTTATTTTTTCACTTAAGCAACTTGAAATAGAAATTAAATTCTGCACAAGGGAAGAACTTGCAGTGAAAATCTAATCTTGACCTAAAATTACTCCACTAACTTCTAGTAGTGTTTCATCTTCCTCTGCACAAAAATGAGGTGCTTAATTCGCTGTAATCACACGTTCTGATCTGTAGTCCGATCAACACGCAACGGATACCCTGTAAATATCCCTTCGGGCTCAGTAAAACTGTAACTTATTGCCCTTCTGAGCCATTGGCACTCTTATCTTGCTCTGCAGTTTGTTTTCCTCACAGTAAAAGGTGGTTGGGACTAGGGATGGGTACCGGTAATGGCACCGGTTCTGACATAAACGGTAGTAACCAGACCGAAAAGCAGCGCACATTTCGGTGCTTTATTTCGGTGCCTTTTTTTCCTGAGATGTCATACACTTTGGATTCTAGCCAATCATTTTACCTTTGCAAGGAGAGTAGGCGGGCCCAGGTACGTACGTTCTTTTAGAGCAGAGCTACAGATTAAAAATGCCCAAGGCGAAGGGGTCAAAAGTCTGGCTGTACTTCACAGCAAAAGATGCAAACTCAGCAGCCTGCAACAAGTGCTTTAAGGTGATACCGTGCAAAGGAGGTAACACCTCGAATCTGACGACGAACCTGGCGACGTATAGCGTTTTGTTAAAAGCTGAGAAATGCACCGTATTTGATCGCTTGCTGTAAGACCTCACACCGGCACATCTACTGCGGGTGTGGTGCCTGTTATCGGACCCGGAGTTAGCAACATCCCCCAAGAACCCGAAGAGG
>VUQG01020858.1:0-11227 GCA_015106755.1 Etia nguti | reverse complement strand
GTGTTAGATGGTCGAGAATTTACTCCAGTGTCTTGTTATATTTTAGATAGCAAGGAGCAGACGGCTGAGTTTGTTAAACTCCACCGAGACAATCTGCAAATTTCCTTAAAAGTTTAATAAATTTTCATCTTGCCTTTATTTTCCGTTAGCACATACCTTAAACACTTCAACCTGTAAGCTAATGATAGTTATATAAGAGCAGATGCATGCTGGTCCAATAAGCTGTAGTTTTACATCCAATGGATGCATGATCTAATTAGTGGACAAATTGCAAAAATAATCGGTGACTAGTCGACTATCAAAATAATCGTATCTTAACAGAAAATCTGATTTGTTAAAAATTAGAAAGGTTATAGTGTTTAACCACCAATTTTCAGCTATTTTGAGTTGTTTGACCTCCTTTAATTAACACATAAAACAAATCTCTCTGTCTAAGCCTGGTTCTGCTGAATGTTACTGTTGTTAGTTCATATATTTTTCTTGCTAGCCTCATGTTTGATGTGAAATGCTGAAAAACAAAAACCTGATACAGGCTTGCATAGTCACAAAAACGTTTTTATGAAAAAGTCATGGAAAATAGCATTCATAAGACAAGGAAAATCAGCTTTTAAATTCACTCACAGCAGCGATTGTGCAGTTCAGGCAGAAACAAGCCGGCTACAAGTACAAACAGTAGGTAAATAAACTTACCTTCAACTGCCTTATAATCAAAGTTGATGTCACTGCTAGTCTGAGTTAGACTGAAATAGTTTAATTAATTAAAAACTGCTTAATATTTCACATCTCTGACAGCAATTTTAGTCTGGGGTTAGAAAAACTATATGCATTTCTATCTCTTCAGCCAAAAGAAAATACAAACCAACTTTTTAATTTACCTTGTCAGCTTGTCGGAGACAGTCTATGCGTCTCATTTTGCCTTTCTGGTCAGGGTTTGACAAGACACAACATGCAGCTTTCTTCCCGGTGATTGATAGGACAAAGTCTTCCCTGCATTCAGGTCTAATATCCTTTCTTAACTTAGCCAAAAGACGACTGGCCCACTTCTGTTTCACCTATGAACAGAATAAGAAACAGAAACTCTAACTGAATATGTACTGCTTTGTTTTAGCATATTCTTAGTGTAATTTTGGAAAATGCAATATAATATGGGTATGACATAAATATACAAATCAGACTACTGTAATTCATTATTATCAGGGTGTCCTAAAAACTCCCCAAAAAGCCTTCAGTTGATCCAAAATGCTGCAGCAAGAGTACTGACAGGGACTAGAAAGAGAGAGCAGATTTCTTCTATACTGGCTTCCCTTCATTGGCTCCCTGTTAAATCCAGAATCAAATGTAAAATCCTGCTCCTGACATACAAGGTTTTGAATAGTCAGGCCTCATCTTATCTTAAAGACCTTATAGTACTGTATCACCCCATTACAGCACTTCACTCTCAGACTGCTGATTTGCTTGTTGTTCCTAGAGTATCTAAAAGTAGAATGGGAGGCAGAGCCTTCAGCTTTCAGGCCCCTCTTCTATGGAACCAGCTCCCAGTTTGGATTCATTGGACAGACACTATCTCTGCTTTTAAGATTAGGCTTAAAACTTTCCTTTTTGCTAAAGCATACAGTTAGGGCTGGATCAGGTGACCCTGAATCCTCCCTTAGTTATGCTGCAATAGGTCTAGGCTGCTGGGGCTTCCCATGATGCACTGATGATCCTTAGTTATATTAATCTCTGGCTCTCTTCCACAGCATGTCTTTTGTCCTGTCTTCCTTCTCTTAGTGCCAAACAGTCACAGCAGACAGCCGCCCCTCCCTGAGCCTGGTTCTACTGGAGGTTTCTTCCTGTTAAAAGGGAGTTTTTCCTTCCCACTGTCACTAGCAAGTGCTTGCTCATAGGGGGTCATATGATTGTTGTGATTTTGGGGGTTACTCTGTTTTCTTTGTGTTACTGCAGGGTCTTTACCTTACAATATAAAGACGCTTGAGGCAACTGTTGTGTGATTGGAATTAAAATTATTAGAATAACAAAAAAAACTTTTTAAAATAAAAAAGCAATGCTTATTTCAGTTATCCAATATTCTTCATAGTTATACCACCTCTGCCTTCTCCCCAAGTAGTTCATCTTTGACAGCTCTCTCTTCTTCTTTAGTCATCCTCTTCTCATGTTTTTTGAAGTATTTCCTTTTCCTGGCCTGGAGGTTAAACCACGTGTAGGCAAAGGCACGAACCTGGGGCAGCAGAGCCTCAATGAACGGATGGAACTCATCCTGGATGATAGAGACACACAGTACAGACTCAATAATCAGTAACTAAACCACTAAAATTAAAACACAAAGGGTAGGACATGTAGCTTTAGATACTAACGATATACTGCTAATGAAACTTTTAACACTGAATTTGGTTCTTGAATATTTTGCCTACATTGTTTAGATTTGACTTGTGCATCAGCCGCAAGACAGAACACTGACATTTCTACACATCTGGATAAGACACACATACTAACAGTCTCTATAATATATAAGGTAATATTATATGAAAAAAGAAGGGCGATAATATTGTTTTCTGAGAAATTAAGTGTATCAGATGCAGACATATACTAAGTGCTATTAAAAAGTTTAGAGATCCTATTTCACATTAACAGAATGTGGCAGTTAGGTACATTGCAACAGTCAGTCTACAGCAATATCCCAGAGCACAAGCAGCACACTTCACAGTAGAAGACTCTGCACTCTCCAAGTCAGGGGTGCCCAATCCCAGTCCTCGAGAGCTACTCTCCTGCAGCTTTTAGATGCATCCTTGTTCAGACACACCTGAATCAAATGAATGGCTTGTTAACAGGCCTTTGCCAAACTTGATGGCATGCTGAAGAGGTGATCCAACCATTTGATTCAGCTGTGTTGGAGTAGGGATGCATCTAAAAGCTGCAGGACAGTAGCTCTCGAGGACTGGGATTGGGCACCCCTGCTCCAAGTCATGTCAGGTCAAGACAAGGGATGGCTACGGATGATAAGATTGTACTCCTTTCTGTTCAATGTATCAGAGAGCAGTAATTATGTATCAAAAAAAAGGTAAAGAAATTGATGTTTTAAGGAACAATGTAACTGTTCTGAATCTTAATACAGTGAAGAAACAGAGTCAAAAATATAGCATGCATGTGACTTTTGTGACACAGCTCCACTGTCTTGAATGTAACCAGAATAAAAATATTGAATAAAAATAAAAATGAATAAAAATAATGGGTCACCAAATTCCTATTAAGAAACATTGCATTGCAGAAGCATTGTTCCCACCCATACCTTAAAGAGCCAAACTACAGCATTAAGAGTTAAGAATTTAAAAAATGTTCTATAGTGTTTAGAGCAGTCTCAATCCTGAGCTTTTGACTCAAAAAGATCTCTTTTAAATACACTAACCATTTTATTTGAAACTTCGGTCATGTTTCATTGTAATAGTGTATTTATGGCAATTTAGGAAAAGCATAATAGCTTCACATCAATTTAAATACTTAGAAAAAGAATGTTTTCCATGTCTACACCTTTCAAAGCCATTCACTCTAAACTAATACAGACTTGTAAGGGTAACCATGTAACTCTTGGAATGCACACAATGGTAAAAGTGGCCATTCATTCCGAATTTTGGAACAAAAGTTGACACTGTAATTACTAGTAAATTTCCACCAAGTGTATGTGTCACTGCTAAATGTAAAATTTGCTTGCTCAGATCTGGACTGCATGGAAGTGTTTTCACCTCTCTGAAAGGCAAAGTTATTGGCCTACATACTCCTTTAGAGTTACTCTGCCTCTGTGTGGCTATGATGCAGATCATTATGATCATCACACCTTGCTCAGACAGCAGCAAGCCATGCTACCATCATGAACACAATACAACTCAGCAAGTAGAACACTCACACTGGGTGACAGTCTTCCATAAGTAAACATTTCATTTTAATGGAAAGAGACAAAATTTCTACCAAAAATTTAGTAAACAAACGCAAGTTATAAATTGAGTTTCACATCACTGAGTTAAAAAAGTATTTTTTCCCTTACAACCCCGCCAGCATTCTGGCACCCACAGATTGTTTGTGTGCCACATGCAGTCAGTCAATTAAATTTTATTTATATAGCGCCAAATCACAACAACAACTTTCCTCAAGGTGCTTTATATTGTAAGGTAACGACCCTACAATAATACAAGAAAAAGAGAGAAAACCCCAACAAGTGCATTGTGGGAAAGAAAAACTCCCTTTTAACAGGAAGAAATCTCCTGCAGAAACAGCCTCAGGGATCTGGCAGTGAGAAGATGAAGACAGGACAGAAACATGTGATGAAAGAGAGCCAGATATTAATAATAACTAATAATTAAATGCAGAGAGGTGTATAAACACATAGTGAGTGAAAAAAGGTGACTGAAGAAGAAAAACTCAATTATTCATGGGAATCCCCCAGCAGCCTAGACCTATTGCAGCATAACTAAGGGAAGGCTCAGAGTCACCTGATCCTACCCTAACTATATATATTAGCAAAAAGGAAAGTTTTAAGCCTAATCTTAAAAGTAGAGATAGTGTCTGTCTCCCAAATCCAAAGTGGGAGCTGGTTCCACAGAAGAGGGACCTGAAAACTGAAGGCTCTGCCTCCCATTCTACATTTAGATACTCTAGGAACAACAAGTAAGCCTGTAGTGCGAGAGAGAAGTGCTCTAATGGGGTGATACGGTACTATAAGGTCATTAAGATAAGATAAGGCCTGATTATTCAAGACCTTGTATCAATTACAGATACTCCTAGTTTCAACTCATTATGTGAATAAAGCACACCTGTCCGCAGAATCAATTTCTTCCATTCCAAACGATCCACCGCTATGAGCAAGACAAGGGCTGTCAAAGGACATCAGGAAGAAAACTGTAGATGTGCACAAGGCTGGAATGAGCTAAAAGAGCAACTACAAGAAACGTGGTGAAAAGATGACAGCTGCTGGTGCAATTATTTGAAAATGGAAAAAATATCAAATGACCATAAATCGCACTCTATTTGGAGTTTCATGGAAGATCTGGCCTCATGGGTGAGAATGATCATCAGGCATGGAAGAAAGCACTGCAGTCAGATAAAACCAAATTCGAACTCTTTGACCTTAACTTGACCAGTCGCTTTTAGAGGAAGAGAAATGCTAAGTATGACCCAAGGAACACTAACCATTTTTGTGCTAAGAGTACGAGAGGACCAGCAGGAGGGACCGATAAACAGGACCATGGGTCACAGACCAGTCTTGACCATTACCAAAAACACACGAGAGACTAAAGATGAAGCACACTAAAGTCATACCTCAGCCAGGCATAGCCTGTCTCTACACCTCAGTCCTATAGAAAATCTGTGGAGGAAGCTGAAGTTTCAAATTTCCAAGCAGCAGCCAAGAAACCTGAAAGATTTAGAGAGATTTGGTAAAGTGGACAGGTCAAAATCCCTCCTGAGATGTGTGTAAACCTGGTGACCAATTACAAGAAACTTCGTACTGGTGTCCTTGCCAACAGCAACTTCTCAACCAAGTACTTAGTGAGTATTAGGCCTTTATAAATATACAGCATCAACGTTATGGTCAGGTCTTGGGGGTCTAGGGCTGCCAGCAAGGTCACTGTGTCCACTCAGCTGAATTCTGCTGATACATTAATTCCTACAATTTGATCATGAAAGACTTAAACACCACTACTGCCATTAAGTTACTGCTGTGCAAGCTCAGTTTAATTGTCTAATTCACAGTAGTTTAGTCCTTCTGCACCAGTCGTAATAACCATCATAACTGAGGAGGACACTGAGCAGTTGACCCTAATTTGCACAGTACCAGCATGTCTCTTTGAAACTAAAAAGAGGTCATTTCATCTTGTGCGACTACTTTCAAAGCATAACACCAATCAAAAACTGAAAAACAAATGGAAATATGTTGAGGATATTGTGTGCTCACAAAGAGCTGTCCCTAATGTGTGGTGAGTTCATTGATTTACTTCTGTACTTAGAGAAAATATCTTTGTTGTCTGCCTCCTGCTTTGCCTCTGCAATATAAGACAGATATTTTCGCACTTTTATAACTGTGTCTACATTTCACCATGACTGTAGTTTGCATAAATCATTTTATCTTTTTTTTTTTTTTTGCCTTTTTTTGTATACCAAAGTGACTTGATACCAAGTCGTCATGTCTGTGAAGGTTCTCAGTGATACCTTGATACCAAGGCATTCCTACCACAGTTGGTTCACATGGTCTTCTAGTGACCCAAATAGTTTGCTGTAGTTAATCCAGATTGCTAAAAGACAACACAAAGTTGCAAAGTTATTGCTATCATTAAATTCAAATTTATATTTAGGTCAATGAGATTTTGGACGCATTCAAGCTCACTTTAATTTGACAAAAGTTACATTATTCCATGTCCGTGTAAGTTCTCAATCGTCCAGGTCATGGTAATCTATGGAGCTTGGAAAGAATGGCGACTGGACTTTAAGTTTCTTGAAGACGTTTTACCTCTCGTCCCAGAAGCTTCTTCAGTTCTAAAACCAAATGGTGGCAACTCACAGGTATTTAAAACCTAGTGGTCATTGACTCACTATTGATCATGTTCCTCATCACATGAACCAAGGTGTCAAAAAGGGTGTAGATCATTATTAGCAGAGGTTTCAGGTGAAACCATTGTGAGAACTTACGAGATGTGAGTGGGCATTAAAGCACCTGAGAAGCGATCTCAAAACTGGATTATAGATGGCAGACAGTTCATGTCCTAAGCCACCACCTCTTTTCAAGGACGGTCGTTCACAGTGGACAGAGATGGCTTCTTGCACTCCTCTTCAAACCATCTGTCTCCTCTGTCCAAAATGTGAACATTGGCATTCTCGAATAAGTGACCTTTAACCTTTAGATGCAGGTGTACAGCTGAGTCTTGTCCTGTCGAGGTGGCTCTTCTATGTTTTGCCATGCGTGTATGGAGTGGATGTTTGGTTTCTCCTCACTGCACTGCAGTTTTATCCTTGGGATGAACTAGTTTTTGTCTGAGTGTATGGCTGGGTCTGAAGTAACTTAGGAGGTCATGCTTGTAGAAAATTCTCCTGAGTTTCTGTGATAAACCTGCTACATAAGGGATGACCATGTTGTTCTGTTTGTCATTCTGATTTTCCCTAGTTGGTGTCTGACCTTCTTTCCAGTTCATCTTTGCTGATTTGATGAAAGCCCAATTAGGATAACCACACGTTTTAAGAGCTTTCTTTACATGTGTGTTCTTTTCTTTCCCTTCTGGCTTGGAGGGAACGTTTTCTGCCCGGTGTTGTAGGATCCTGATTACTCCAAGTTTGTGTTCCAGAGTGGTGGGAGTCAAAGAGCACTGGTCTGTGTGTGTGGGCTTCCGGTAAACTTCAATGTTGAGGTTTTCATTCTCCTAAATGCACACAGCACAGTCCAAAAATGGCAAACTATTATCCTTTGTATCTTCCCTGGTGAACTTTATGTTTCTATCCACTGAGTTGATGTGAGGACAAAGGACACTATGGTTTCATCTGGATCCAGTGTAAGTTTCTGGACCTTGATGGTGAAGTCAGAGTTTCTGATGTAATGGATACTAAATTTGAAAGGCAGTTTTAAAATTATTATTGAATTTACTAACAAAACAAAAGTTATGTAAACCTACCTGACCCCATGTGAAAAAATTATTGCCCGCTAAACCTAATAACTGGCTATGTCGCCCTTGATAACAAAAACTGCAAATAAGCATTGCAATTACTCGCAATGACTCTTCCACATCGCTATGGAAGAATTTGACCCACTCTTCTTCTTTGCAGAAGAAGAGTGGGTCAAGTGTTTTAATTCAGCCACATTAGAACGTTTTCCAGTACAAAAGGCCCGCTTAGGGTAATGCCATCTCAATCTGATTTAAGTCTGGACTTTGACTAGGCCACTTTATTTTCACTCCATTTCATTTTTTTTTTGAGCAACTTAGAAGTGAACTTGCTGGTGTGTGTGTGTTTTGGATCATTGTTCTGCTGCATAATTGTGCTTGACCATCAGGGCCTGAACTAATGGCTGCTCCTTCAAGATTTCCTGGTAGGGAGGAGAATTTATGGTTTCATCAAGTACAGCAAGTCGTACAAGTCGTGAAGAAGCAAAGCAACCCCAGACCATCACACTACCACCACCATCTTTGACTGTTGGTATGATGTTCTTATGTAAATGTACTGTGTTAGTTGATGACATCTACAATCTAGTACGACAAATTTGAAGTTTTCTAGATGATTTCTTTTTAAGTCTGACCTACTGAACAGCTTATAATGAAGCTGGTGTTAAGCAATTGTGTTTGAAGTTCCTCTGTGTTCATGCTATGAAATACAGCATCATTCTCTGAGGAAGTGCAGCATGTGTCAGGATACAGTTAGCATGGGTTTGAGTACTTTTTTGAATGTTCCTAATTCAAAGCAGCAGCCACAGCTTTATCAGTAGATGTCAGACAGACTTCAAATTAAATCCATTCTCAATCTCTCTATATAATTAACAAAACATCAAAAAACTGTCTTAGAGAGCTGTTTGTAAGTTTACTGTGAAAAGATTTCCTGACTCAGTATACAGTGCGTGTCTGTGTGTAGTGTAATAATTTCACTTAATGTTGGCTGCTTGCAAGAAATAAAAATGAATTCATATTTTGAGTTAAAAAAAATATATAAAAAACTTAATCCATCACTTAACCCAGCTCACTTGGCAAACTCTAGGCCAATCTCCAACCTTCCTTTCATCTCAAAAATCCTTGAAAGAGTAGTTGTAAAACAGTTAACCGATCATCTGCAGAGGAATGGCTTATTTGAAGAGTTTCAGTCGGGTTTCAGAGCTCATCACAGAAGCAGCTTTAGTGAAGGTTACAAATGATCATCTTATCATCTTCACACACTAAGGTTAATTATGGAGTTCCACAAGGTTCTTTGCTAGGACCAATTCTGTTGACATTATACAAGCTTCGTAAATTTTCGTTGCAATGGAAATGATACCCAGCTTTTTCTATCCATGAAGCCAGATAACACACACCGATTAGTTAAAGTAGATGACCTCTAATTTCCTGCTTCTAAATTCAGATAAAACCAAGCTTATTGTTCTCACCCCTTAAAGTCTAAGAAATATGACGTCAAGACAAATACTTGCTTAGCATGGCATTACCTTGGCCTCCAGAACACTGTGATGTGACTGTTGATTTTGTCCTTCAACGTGGATATTAAATAGATATGTAGGACTGCTTTCTTCAATTTGCACAATATCTATAAAACTGAAAAAAACATCCTTACCTAGGCTGGATTACTGCAATTCATTATTATAAGGCTCTCCTAACAACACCCGAAAGCCCTCAGCTGATCCAAAATGCTGCAGGAAAAGTTCTGTATTTCTTCATATTTCTCCAATAGTTGCATCATTCCATAGTTTCACTATTAAATCTGAAATTAAATTTAAAATCATTCTCCTCACATACAAGGTCTTGAATAATTAGATCATATCTTATCTTAAAGACCTCATAGTACCATATCACCCCATTAGAGCACTTCGCTCTCAGACTGCAGGCTTACTTGTGGTTCCTAGGGTATTTAAAAGTAGAATGGGAGGCAGAGCCTTCAGCTTCGAAGCCCCTCTGACAACCTCTCTACTTGTAAGATTAGGCTTAAAACTTTCCTTTTTGTTAAAGCATATAGTTATGGATCAGGTGACCCTGAATCCTCCGCTGCTGGGTGTGTTCCCATGATGCACTGAGTTTTTCTTCTTCTTTTGATGTATTTTTAAGTCACTTTGCATTTAATCATTAGTTATTATTAATCTCTGGATCTCTTCCACAGTATATCTTTTGTCCTTTCTTCTTCCCCTTCCCTTACAACCGGTCATGGCAGTTGGCTGCTCTTCCCTGAGCAGGGTTCTGGCAGACGCTTCTTACTCTTTAAAGGGAGTTTTTCCTTTCCACTTTCACTAAGTGCTTGTTCATAGGGGGTTGTTTTATTGTTGGCGTTTTCTCTGTGTTATTGTAGGATCTTCACCTGGCAATATTAAGTACCTTGATGCGAGAGCTGCCCTTTTTAGTGCTATATAAATAAAATAAAATGGAATTGAATTATAATTCCTGTATGAATTTTAAAAAATCTGCCAAATAAGACTATTTTTTCCTCCTACAGAAAAGCTGACTACAACATTTCGGATGATGTGCTTATGTTAGGTATAATTTTTGGTTAAGCTGCAGCATCTCCATCTCTGTCTGATTTGCACACATAGCAGGCAGCATTAGAAAGCGCAGTTTTAAGGAAATATAGCATTTTTGAAGAGTTAAAAACACCTGCTGCTTTTGTAGAGTGCATTGACTGGTCAGTAAAACTAGAAAGATGCTATGTACAGCATCATGAAAAAGTATCAAAATCCTTCCTGATTTCTTTTTTTTTTTTTTATATTTGTCACAGTCACATAATTCACATCATCAAACAAATTTGAATATTAGACAAAGATAACCTGAGTAAAAACAAATTTTCATTTATGAAACAAAAAAGTTATCCAAACCTATGCTATACAAAAAAGTAATTGCCCCCTAAACCTAGTAAGTGGTTGTGGCGCCATTCAGACGTGAACCTGCATGTGTGTTTTGGGTCATTGTCCTGCTGACAATGACCCAAACCCAAACTGAGTGTGCCTGAGTTTTAAGGCTTGAACTACTGGCCAGACACTCTCCTTCATGGTTTTCTGATAGAGAGCAGAATTTGCGGTTTCATCAACTGCAGCAAGCAGCAAAGCAACCGAAGGCCATCATATTACCACCACCATACCAACAGTCTTCTGCTGGTATGAGGTCGTTTTATGAAAGGCTGTTAGTTTTATGCCGGGTGGACTCTTCTCGTCTTCTCCACCGAATAGTTTCCCAAAAGTCTTGGAGATCATCAAGGTTTTTGGCAAATGTGAGATGAGTCTTTGTGCTCTTTTTGGTCAGCAGTGGATTTCTCCTTAAAATTTAATTTTATTTATTTATTTTTTCGGAAAGCTCGGTTCAATTTCACTAACCACACTCAGGGCTGATTACTTCCAGACCCGCTGAATCAATAAATCACTTAAATAGAACCTTTCTGAAAAAGTGTAGTAGGCTAAAAGTTTCGTCTTGATGCATGCTCAATCATCCAGGTAAGTAAATCCCCAAAAAGTTGATTCTGTTCATCTGGACGTAGCGTTTTCAGTGGGAGAAACGTTTCGTCACTCATCCAAGTGACT
>VUQG01020856.1:0-26041 GCA_015106755.1 Etia nguti | reverse complement strand
TCTTTTGGTCTAACTCCCAAAAACTTGTGTACGTCATTGAGCTGACGGTACCATGGGAGGAAGCAATTGAGGAAGCATTTGAGCGTAAGAAGCTGCTGTATGCCAACTTGGCAGCTGAGGCAGAGGACAGAGGCTGGAAGATCCAAAACACCCGATGAATCCAAGGTCCACTACTGACGATGTGTCCCAAATTTTAATATGATAATCTAGATCAGATCTCTAATCCCTAAACCTAACCAAGGGAGAAATAATGGCAGATTAGCCTGGGTAAAAGACCGAAAGTTGAGGCACACAACGATGTGTGCTGCTGTGTGCAGCCATCCCTCAAGATTTCCTCCATTTAAAGCAATGCATTATCAGGGATTGTAACATCTAGTCCTTTTACTGAATTCACTGATAACTTGACACTCGCCTATTCTGTCCAAAACAGTCTCCTCAAGTTCAAGGCTATATAAATAAAATTGATTTGAACTGAAATTGGTTCCAACAAGCACAAAGTCTTCAACATATGGAGTCCAGAGGTCTGCAATAAAAGTATAAAAACAGGATTTTTTCTTATCCAGGTAACTTCAGGATTACCTGGATAAGATGTCACGGTAGCTTATGCTGTGAACCCTAACCTGCTCTGGAACAGATTATGTTCAAAATGAGAGATCAACAGGTATAAAATCAGCATCCACTGGCCGATCACTTATCTTGGAAAAAGTGTCACCATTCTGTGTGTGGATAGGAGGAGGGTCTAAAGTTTTTCACTTATTTCTGCAAACTATTTTATACCAATTGTATTTTTCTATAAGATCCTAAAGAGGATTATGCAGACTAAATCTACATTTGAATTTTGTTTTTTATATTTTCAATCTTTACTCTCAGACTTTTAAACACTGCCAGGGTTGCAGAGGATAAAAACTTTTTTACAGGGCCCAGAAACCACTGGGTGATATTGTCATGTCTATGTTTTATATACAGGCTAGTTTCAGACCAGGGGAGGCTGCTCCAAGGCAAGGTATAATGTGGAAAAACTGTCTGCATGCAAACACCACAGAGCGCTGCAGAAAGAGGTTAATACATCTTTAAGGTGCCGGTTATACATTCATATTTAGCCTCAAGTTGATAGACAGCTACAGTGAAATTCGCTGGCATGTACAACCATCGTCTTCTTCTTTCAGCTGCTCCCTTTAGGAGTCGCCACAGCAGATCATCTGCCTCCATCTCTCCCTATCGCTAACATGTCACGCCAACCCCCTGCACGTCCTCCTTAACCACATCCATGAATCTTCTCTGTGGGCTTCGTCTTTTCTTCCTGCCTGGCAGCTCTGTCTTCATTTTCCTTCGTACGTGGCTTGTACAGCAAACACAGGCAAATCTGTTCTGGTGCCTCTCAACCAAAAATGACATCAAAAAGATTTCTAAAAATAAAGCAGCACTGAGACACATTAGGATATCACGAGCATCATCACACTGTCCTCTGGTAGCTTTGCTTTTGTTTGGCTGAACTAGTAATGCACTCATCTTTAGGTCCCCGTGATCTGAATGCCGTTAAAGCCTGGAAACACAGTGTACTCATATTTGTTCCCTCTGAAATTTGCTTCCTTTCAGACCACAGTGACGGCTGAGACTGTAGGAGATGTTCATGCCTGTCTAGATTGTCAACATCATTTCCTGCCAGAGGCATTAATGCCAATTTACTGTACACTGATCTAAAAGGCATTTAGATTGCCTTAATTCCTGCTCTAATCCCTTTGGATCTTGTTGTGCCATAAAAGAACTCTGAGCTGTGACAGAAAAATGAATTATTTAGAGATATCTACAGTGGGAGGCAGATCAGCTGCATTGTACATGCTGACATCTTTGATCTAAGGCATTAGTGTGTCTGTCTTCACTGCAGGTCTCCATGTAATCCCTCCATTCTGAAAACCATCTCAATCACACAATGCAACACTGCTAGCTTGCTGGCATGTTATGTACTGTCTAGTTTCTAGAAGGTTTAAGCAGCTCTCTTAATACTGGCTTATAGGTACTTCTACCACCAGAGGGCAGCATTGTACCCGATCCTCACATGCAACTGAAATAAGAGTCTGTGTAACAGTGTCTATGCCGTAGCCAATGTCTGTTTACTCCATGAAGTCAGCTTCTGTGACAGTACCGGAGTCCACTAAACATTTCCCTAAGGGGACAACAAAGTATATCGTATTATATTGTAAAACAGGACATGATACTGTGTGATAGTAGATGTCCCTCTCTGAAAATGGGTGTTATAAACCCTAAAAAATACAATCTCTCTGCTCTTTGAAACATTAATTAATGATTATTCATCTATTCATTAATGTCATACGGACTACTTAGACATTATAAACCGACTTGTAGATCAAAATTCAGTTTGGACACTGAGGAAAAAGTGTAAAGGTATAAAGTATGAACAGTATGTCGGGGTTAAACTTGTTCATGAGCTGAGTTAAATTTTCAAGGCAGTCTGGTTACCATTTCACATCTAGTTCATCCTCGTGGGATAGAACAGAACAACAGCCGGGATAGACTCCAGCTCATCCAGAATAGGGAAAATGGATTAACAGGTGTTATCCGTGGGTGCAGGTGAATAGTCACTTTCAGTTTGGTAGGTTCTTCATTCTCCAAATACCAATGAAAGGTGCTTCCTTTATTAGGATTCACTGGAGCATCTTCTATGAGAGGAAAGGAAATGGTTCCATCCCAATAATTCATAGAAAATGAATTTAGTAGTTTAATGGCTCCTTTGTAAAATACTTTAAGCAGCAGCATCGGAGGGCTGAGAGCAGCAGCTGTGTGCAGACGGCTGCTGGAAGCCTCTCTGTGTTTGTGCTGTTCGCTCTTTTCTGTGTCCTCTCCTGTCACCGCCAGCTGCTCTGACACTAAAGTGCAATTAAACCTTCTCTTACAAACATCCATCAGTTTGTTGCACTGAGCACCTGTTTGGAAACATAATGAGCCTAGTCCTTTCAGAAATACTGTATAAAAGAAGAAATATTTACAGGCTGGTTAAAACTTCATGGTTTGTCCAGCAGATGGCCTCCTGCATTCATCCTGTTCACACTTTGCTGAGTTGCATTCAGAGTGATTCATGCAGCAAATCTGCATAAAAAACAAGCCTGAATTTATTAATGTTTTAAGTTATTTTCTTTGGTGATCTTACAGATATGATGTCAGGTTACATAAAATATGAAATTTGACAGTTTGAACACGTGTTTCATTGATCTACTAAGTTTGAGTCCCATATACACGGCTGGAATAATTCATAGGTGCATGTCCTTGGGCACATAAACTCTTCTGTACCTTTATGAACACCTTTTTAGTGCGTTTGTATTTTTTTAAACATTAAATAGCACAGCATCACCGTCTTTAAGCATCACAGGGGGCAAGGGTTGTAATGAAGTACAAAAGTAGTTACACTATGCAAACCTTGTACTTATCCATTTAACGCTGTGGATATTTTTTGAGTTGAAGTACATAAGGGTGTGCCAAAATTTTGGATTCTTGCAGTGTTTTTCACCACTTATAACTTCATACGTGCGGGACATATCCACACGAGATCTTCAGGGCTGAAAAACACATTTAAATTCTGTTAAAAACTACAACCAAAACAATTTCACACACACTCCCAAGTATCACAATCTAAAACCAGAAATCTTTAAAGTTTTTGTGCAGCACAGTTTTGTTCTTGTTACCACGTTTGAGTATCAGTATGATGGGATACATATCATAGTTTTGCACAGTTAGCACTGTTGCCTCACAACAAGCAGAGCATGGGTTTGGGCCTTTTTATGTGCATTTTGCTTGTTTGCCCTTGTCACTGTGGCTTCCTCCCACAGTCCAAAGACATGCTTGTGCTTAGGTTAAACGTCAGTTCTAAAGGTGTGAATGTAAATTGTTGTCTGTCTTTATGTGTTAGTCATGCGGCAGACTGGTGATTGGGTGTACCCTGCCTCTCTCCCTTCTGGAATAGGCTTGAGCCCCTCCATAACTACTGAACTGCATGAGAGGATAGAAACCATAGTTTCAATAAACTGCATGATTCCTTTTTTCTAATTTTTCTAATTCCATCAAGCCGAACAGGCGATGCAGCAAGAAAACTGTGAAGAGGGCATCCACCAATGCAGTTTGCAGCTGTAGTTCTTAACAGAGTTCAAATGTATTTTTCATCCTACAAAATCTCAAGTGGCTATCTCCTGTACTCATGAAGGAATGAGGGCTCAAAAATGCTGGAAAAAATAAGCTAAATGAAAAAGTGACAACATTTGGACCCAGCCTGCCTCACGCGCCTGTATGAAGGTAATATTTTGCATGCTTCATTATACTAAAGTTATTGTACAGTCAGTTGTTTTGCTTATGAAACGTGTTCAACAGCTGAAATGTTGCATATAAAAAACTCCTTTGTGCAGGAAGTGAAGCGTCCGCTGCTCAGAGTTTCCTGGTCTTTGTGCGTGTATTAATAGTACATATCAAAATAAGAGCTTATCACATCACCGCATTATTGCTGAGACACTCCCGGCTTCCTTTGTCAGGTTTCATGTGCGGTGCTTCCGATGCTGACAGATGATGTCTTATGAAACTGTAAACCAAGCTGTTCCCGATGTACTTCAAGGGACTCCTTGTGTCCTTTTGTACAGGATGAAAGAGCAGATCAATGCAGAAGTCAATTTTTGTGAGCTTATTACAGATAGGAGCACTGCAGACTGCCAGTGAAGAAAAGGATTCATTGAGCAGGCATGTGAAAGGGAAACTTAAATGGAAATAAAGGCTCGTTCCTCACTTTGTTTAATAATGTAATGCTTATTTTCAAAGCTCAAACTGCATATAGTTATTATCAGTTATTCTGCAGGTCATTTTGTGATTGATAGAACACTAAAATTGATGCAATTTAATTATTACTTTAACAATCACTTGGTAATACATTTATTTTTAGTTCATGCAGACATAAAACAACCTGGAAAGTAAGCCTTTGCACAAATATTCACGATAAAAAGAAATGGAAGAAAGAAGTAAATTATAGCTGCATGTAAAACTAATTTTGTGCATTAAAACCAGCCCGGATAAATCATTTGAGTGCACACTGCTGCTGTGTGCGTGTAATAATGTATTTGAAAAGGCCCAGTTAATCTAAATGACATTTTTCTGTTACATAATAAAGCAGCTGGTTTTGACTGACAGTATTAATCCAAGTATGGATATCTGGGGTGCTGGCCCTGCTGACAGGAGCAGACTGGTCCGACTGGTCCCAGTGCTTTTTATGGGATCGATACTCCCAGCTCTCTCGCCTGATGACAAAACGTCACACCCAAGCCCCGCCTTCCTAAAAAAAACCCCCCGGAAATGCCAGCAAATACCTTCGTAATAAAAGTCGAGTCTACAACTGGTGGAAATTTTGATATTGAGCACTTGAACTGTTAACTCTAGTGCTAAATGAGATATCAAAACTATCTCTCCCAAAACAATCTAAAAGTAGACATTAAAATAAATATAAAATAAAGATATAAACGTGGCTTATTCTCACAGTATAGCTAATGATGAAAGGGTAAAACTAACATTTTACCAAGAAAAACAACCATAAAGTAGTATTTTAGTGATTTCATTTGACATCTTTGTTATGAGTTTGCCCTTTTGTGTTTCGTTGCAGTTGGTTGCTCTTTGCTTACACTGGATTTGCATATATTCGTATATGATTAGCATCTTTATAAGTTTTGGGTGGCACCCTGACACCCTACAATGAGTTGAAACATTAACTTGTTATTTATTCCTGCTTAAAACTGATTTTTATGAATTTAAAAATCTTATTTGGTTTTCATATGTACCTATTTTAAATTATATCAAATTTAATAGCAGGAAATTAACTACCAGGATACTTCTTTTCTTTCTCTCTTTTTTGCCATATTTTTAGTACCCCCCCCCAGTATTTTTAGAGGCCCCCATATGAAAAGATTCTGGAGGCATCCCTGCCTGTGCATGCTATTTCACGCAAACCTCACGTTTAATAAATATTTCAACAAATTCTAATGCTATAGCTACAATCCACACTGAGATTTGGTGTCACTTAGGCTCTTATTCATGCGTTTATTCATGCCTCTCACTCTCACAGATCAATTTGCAGACTTCAGAGTGTTCAAAATGCAGCAACAAGACTTTAAGTTTTTGTGTGTGTTGTACTGTGTTCTTCTGTAATATGGTTGTGATAAGTGCCATAGAAATAAATTATTAAAATACCATGTAAGACAATCTTCACTCCTGTTTATTGTGTTTCCTGATTGCTTCTGACTCAGAAGTACAGATAATATGTATGCCATTGTCTAGGTCAGAAAAGTTATTAGGAAATAATAACTTGTCAGTTAATAGTTTTTGAAAAATACGTTTTATTTTGAAATCCTAAACCGGAATAGCGTCGTGCTCATGCAGCTAGCTTACTCGCGCTAAATAAAAATTGTCTTGACAGCCCCTCATCCTCCTGTCATCTCAGACGACCCAAAGCAGAGTTAAAAGCGGCTGATAGCGGAGGATAACCGAGCAGCAGTAAAACTGTCGCCTCTCGTTTGCTTCTTCAGCCTTTTATTGCATTTTTTCTTCCCTCCAAAACTAAACCAGAAACTTTTAAGGTAGAAAAATGAACGAGAGTGAGCCGAGCAGTTACCCGTTGACAGTGTACGACTTCGAGCAACGTTTCGACGAGAGAAGAGCGGTGGAATGGATGCAGGAAAACTGGTAAGAAGGAGGAAGTTGGTGAAATATCAGTAAATAAGTCAGGTCATTCACTGGACTGCAGCTCTGTCTGTCGTTTGCTGTTGAAGCCGTTTGCAACGTAACATGTTCTGCATGTTCGGGCTAAAACCCATAAAATCTCTTTAGAAGCTCAGGAACATCGTTTTTCCCTCGCTTTAGTTCAGATAAACTCGAGTTAAGGATGCACTTCAGGGAGAAGAGGCGAGCCCTGCACGGAGTCCTGATTATGTAGTTAACAGCTATGAAACTAAAGAGAGCATGCTGGATCTGCGGCTGCCTGTCATCACCTTCAGGCACAAATATTGAGTAATAGGTCAAAAATTATACCTTCCTCACTTTTACGTTTTCACTTTTAGGCTACTGTGTAAGACTGAAGCCTCAAACAGTGACATCTGCACATTACAAACACCAACCCTTCTCAGATTAATGATATACGTTACGTTGTATCAAGTTAATATTAAAAAAGGTAAAGTATTTTGAGTTCCTGTGACGTTTTCTTCCCCTTTTGAGTTTATTGAGGTGATTCAAGTTTATTTACTTGAACTATTCTGGGGTTTAAGTAAGCGTGAGTTAAAGGTGAAGGTGTTTTCTGCCTTGATGGGCAGCTGCACAGATTTCTGTACTTTTTTCTGTTCTTTCTGAATAGTAAATAAATAAAAAGTCTTGAGTTGATTTTTTATTTTATAGACAATTACCCAGCTGCAGTTCTGCATATCCTGTGTGTCAAAGTCAAAGGGACTGCGTGGCGCACGCCAAAGTGCAACACTCATTGCTTTAGATTCAAGACACACCCCTACAGGGGTGAGGAGAGAGATTATTTTTTTTATTTATTTATTTTTTAAAGATTTTTTTAAGCTTCATTTGTTGAAGTAACTCTTTCAGCATGTCTGTAAGAAATATTTAAGAGTAAGATAAGATAATTGCATCTTGTTAACATACATCTATTTTGTGCTGCCTGTCTGCACAGTGGACAGGGAGATTCCCAGACCTCCCTCTCACCGCCCACCAACTCCAGCTCTTTTGGTGGGACACTCAGGCATTCCCAAGCCAGCTGAAAGACATAATGTGTGTGCCCTATGTCTACACCGAGATCTCCTCACAGTCTGGCATGCCTGAAACACCAAGGAGGCATCTTAGTGAGATGCTGAACCACCTCATCTGGCCCCTTTCAGTGTTGAGGAGTAGCAGCTCTATTCCGAGTCCGTTTCAAAGGACTGAGCTCCTAACTTTATTTCTCTCTATCCTTCAAAGAGCCCAGCAAAAAGCTTATTTCTGCTGTTTGTATCTGTAGTCTCATTATTTTGACCACTGCTGAGATGCAGAGCTCTCTCTTTCCTACAACAGACCTTTTTAATCTCCTGTCACACCCTCCATCACTTGCAAAAAAGACCCAGGAATAGCTAAACTTCCCAATCAGAAGTGGGCAGTCCACCTTTTTCCAGCTCAGAACTGCGGCCTCAGACCTGAAGGTTCTAATTCTCATCCCAGTTCCCTCCAGCTTGGCAGCAAACCTCCCTCAGAGCGAGCTGGAGGTTGCAGCTTGATGAAACTAACAGAACCACAATATCTACAAAAAGCAGAGGCGAGACTTCTGAACCTGAAGCCTGTGAGCTGTGTCTAGAAATGCTGTGCATAAATATTAGGAACACAGTCAGTGACAAAGGGCAGATTTTCCATAAACCATATGGTTGTCAGGCACAGACACAGATGCCTGCTAATTAATGCTAAAAGTAGTTTGTTTTCCCTGTTGTTGAAAGTTATTAATGGATAATAATTTTTTTTCATCATATGATTAGAAACCACGTCGCCATCCTGGAAAACCAGATTGGATGTTTTCACTTTGCTGCTTTGTTCTTGTCTTCAGTATCACTTGTGGGCTGGGTATGCATGTGCTGATAACTCAGTCTTGATACCATGTCTTCTTTTCAATCACAAAGACATTTAAACTAAGAGTTTTAGCTCCTTATCTGGATCATCCGTAATCTGTGGATTGTTTTTTATTAATTAACCTTGTAGCAGTAGCTGACTGTAAATCGCTCAGGCCACCTACGATTAGCTATCTGTTAGGAGTGGACTTTGTATTTTTAGTGAGAATCTGTTTTAATACAGAGCAGGATAAAGTTTCTCAGGTGTACAAAAAGTTCCAGCCCCATGAGTCTGACAGCATTTGTATTTGCTTTGTTTAACTGTCAGAAAAGCACGTCAGTAACTGATAAAAGGAAATGATAAAAATAGAGGCATGGGAATCAGATCATTTAGATAATTTCTGAGTGACACTGGCACAGAGACCGAGTTCACAAAATTATTAAAGGAGACCGGGAAGAAATGCTGTTGTAGTTAAGTTAAATTATCCTGAAAACACCTACTATGCACAGATATTAGCGGTGTGCAGCCCTGTGCCTTCATACAGATGTATTACATGTAAAGTGGCTGCACAATAGCTCAGACATTGTTTTAAATTAGGTTGAGTAAAGCCATAATCCTACTTAAGTAGAAGTAGCTGAAGTCAAAATACTCATTTGGAGTCATAAACATGATATTACTGTATCATAATTATTGATTCATAAAAGTGTAAATCATTTTAATGTTGTAGCAAGGGTGGATTTTAATTGCTTATATACCTCCTTACCTCATTATTAGCTTCCTTCTAATAATACAGCGTCAAGTAGTTTTATTTGTCCAGTATGTTAAGCAACTAAAGTTTTATACTAAATCTAATAGAGGACAAAGTAAAAAGCAGCATAATTTTAGTACTTCCAAAAATAACTTTCATCAGTTTTCCTAGAATCCACTTTAAAACACATTTTAACATGTTGTGGTTCCTATTGTGAGATCCTGCTTTTTGATTTATGTTAAATGAATCTGAGGAATAGTCCCACCCACACACTTCTTTATTGAAGCTTACTGACTCCCAGAGACAACACACTCGGCCAGGTGATTGTGGCTCTGATAGCTCACGTGTGTCTCACCCTATGCAGGGAGATAAAACCTGGAGCGTTTATATGCACACTGGTGTGAGTTTGGCATAGTTTCCGAGTGTGCAGCACTGAAGTATTGATAAGAGTTTGGATGAACAGTTCTGCTTCATTTTATCATAGCTGACCTTTTCTAATTCCAATCAGCTCCCCAATAATGACGAGTCTGTTTCTAACAAACTGTTATGGTTCATGGACATGCAGCTACATACAATATACTGTTAATTAAGTTAACTAACTCCACTAATAACTGCTTTGGTTTTAAAGCTAAACCGTAGACGGTATAAAAGATGCAGAAAAGTGAACCCAAACAAATTTAGTTCAATTTTATTTATATAGCACCAAATCACAACACCAGTTCCCTCAAGGTCCTTTTTTATTGTCAGTTAAACACCCTACAGTAATACAGAGAAAACCCCCAACTGTCCTCCTTTGAGTAAGCACTTGGGGACAGAGGGAAGGAAAAACTCCCTTTTAACAGGAAGAAAACTCTGGCGGAAACAGGCTCAGGGAGGGGCGGCAGTCTGCGAAGCGCCAGACATTAATAATAACAAATGATTAAATGCAGAGAGGTTTATAAACACATTAAAAAAAAATAGGTGAGATGTCCTCAACCTGCAGCTTTTGAGGTGCTTAAAACCCCTTGAAGTAAAGCTCAAGGTCTACAATTTAGTCACATTTTGTTTAATTGATTGATTGTGGTGGTGTCCAGAGGTACAACCACATTAAAAGTGTGTCATTGTCCAAAAAGTTATGGACCTGAGATTATTACTGAGGAGATTTGGATGTTTAAGTGAAATGTTTGTAGCTGAAGGACTTGGTGCTTTTAAAGCTGGCTTAGGTAATCTCAGGATTAATGCCTCTGAAATTCAAAATTATTGTAAGCTTACCACATGCTCCCGGGCGGGTGCACAAGTCTCTCTGTAGGATAATACGCTTTCTTTCTGTTTTTAATCTGAGATTTCTTGGTTGTTTTAAGTTTGGACCACTGAGTCTGGAAGACAATTTGATTGATTAGATGATTATTCAATAACTGAATTAAATCTCGGTATGCAAGAAACAAACAGATATGCATCCTGTCTAAGATTATGTGTTATCAGCTTGGTGAAGAACTCTTGGTATGCTCAGAGGTTGAGATCTGTGCAGCGGGAACAGCTTTAGCTTTTTTGCTGGTTTTTCCTCTCCCACAGGGGCAAACTGGGACTAGCTGTCAGAATCCACTATAACCACTAACTGGGTCAAGCAGCAGCAGCAGTATCTACTCATCCTGTGTATTATGTATGTTGCCAATCGGATTAGTCATCTGCTGTATTCACCCTCAGCCTCACGCACACCCTCTCTACTTAAATAAAAACAGCTTTTAATAACATACGAGAAGCAGGTTAATGTAAAATTTAAAATATATGGTGTCAGCGCACATGCGGTCTCTGTTTCCAGGGTTTAGTACTCTCCTCGGCTGTTTCTGCTCAGCCAAAAATCGACTTTTTCTTTCCTGCTGTGTGCTGTTATTGAAACATCAGGCGCAGTGGTGCCCAGTGGAAACGGCCTTATTGCCCATAGCTGGCAGTCTGAGTGGTCTGTGTGTCAGGAGCTAATCTCTTAATCCTCTACTATGAGTATAATAATTGAGTTGGCTGGTGTCAGTAGAGCTGACATGTAGCAATTCATAGCCTGATGTTCCGACTTGTGAGAAGACTCTGGAGTGAGCACACAGTCGTGATGTCAGCTCGTATTTGTCTTTAATTGCAGTTGTCTGGTTCAGTCACACTAATTGTGTAATATCTTTATGTAAGAGGGCTGTGTCTGTGTAGTCGTCTCCTGTTTCAAAGTCTCAGGAGGTGATTTAGTATTTAATAGAGCTGTTTGTCAGCGGAAGTGAGGTACTTCCTCTTTATTGTAAGCTGATAGAGGTCAAAGAACACATGGACCTGTGTGATGCTGGAGCTTTTAGGGCAGCGTTTTGTGTTAAGTAACATCAGTGTTCAGGGATGTGAATTTGTGGCTAAAGACAAGTACACCCTATTTTGAGAAGATTTTATGTATATTTTTGCTACAGGAATTAAGAGGGTAAGTACAGTAGCAGCCAGGTGCTGTTATTTAAATGCACTGTGTTAACGCACAGAACGCAGAAGCAACTGTCGCTGCCCGTCAGTCTAGGAAGGGTTGTAAAGCCGTTTCTGGAGTTAACATTCAGCGAATTCATCCCAAGGTCAGACCATGCAATGCTCAGAGAAACTGCAAAAAACCCAAGAGCTGCATCTCAAACTTTACATGTCTCAGCATGTTAATGTTAACGATAATGGCAGTATAATTAGAAAAAGACTGAGCAAGTCCTTGTTTGTAACGGTTGCGAGGTGAAAACCTCTCTAAAAAAGAACATGGCAGCACAGCTTAGGTTTGCAAAGCTGCATCTGGAAAAACCAAAAGACTTCTGGAAAAATGTCCTTTGGACAGATGAGACCAGAGTGGAGATGTCTGGCTGTAATGCACAAAACCAAACGGAGCATATCAGCACAAACAACTCATACTTACTGTCAGCACAGGGTCATGATTTGGGCACCTTGCAGTCACTGAGTCGACCACGAACTTCTTCGTATACCAAAGTATTCTAGAGTCAAATGTGAGGCCATCTGTTTGACAGCTAAAGCTAAATCGGATCACCCGACAGGACAATGATCCCAAGCACAGAAGCAAATCTGCAACCGAATGGCTGAAAAGAAAAGAAACAAGGTGCTGCAATGGTCCCGTCAAAGTCCAGACCTCATCCTGACTGATATGCAGAGAGCTGTGCATGGACGAATGCCTGCAGACCTGCAGTTGTATTTAATAATTATAGAACCTGCTGTGGACCAAAATGATTTTCCTATTATGCCCTGATTAGAATTAAAAGAGGATGTATTTTCTTTTTACAATGACGACAGCCGAATTTCCATACATGCTTTTCCCTGAAATTAAGTATTAAATATTAATTGCAACAACCACATAATTTGATCCTGTAAATTCTCGGATCTTTTTTTCCTGTTACTGTCTCTATGCTGTAAGTAGTGCATGTAACAGTATTATCAGTATTTTAGGGTGTTAAAGTGGTACAGTGAGGATGATTGTGACGTCTGCTGTGTGTGTGCTTCTCTGCAGGACCAAGTCTTTTATATTCTCTGGCCTGTATGCTGCGCTCGTATTTGGAGGGCAGCACTTCATGAGGGAAAGGCAAAGACTGAACCTGCGTCGCCCGCTGGTGTTGTGGTCACTCAGCCTGGCCATCTTCAGGTGAGTGACTCTCAAGGGCGATGCAGCTGAGACGGCTGACGCGACCTTACGCTCAGTCAACCAAACATTTAGAATAGAGTGTTTCAGAGAAATGTTGTTTGGTATTTTTTCTCTGAAGGACATTTTCCTTTCTTGGTAAACAGGAACATGAACTGACAGTGAAAGAGGGATAGTCAAAGAAGGAATGTGTTCTGAGTATTTGTTTGAGATGCCACAACCAGTCTGATAACAGCTGTCACCTCAAGGTCCACCGCAAGATTCAAAGCAGTGTACTTCAAGAACACTACAGACATTTCACTCACCAAGAGTCCTGATGTCCATCTGCACATGGCATCTGTGAGGTGCAGTCTAAAACTTCTAGGGGCTGACCTATAAAATTGGTTTAAAGTTTTGCCAATCTCCTGTTTGAGATCATCTTCTCGGAGATTTCCAGGCAGATTCCAGAGCAGATGCATTTTCAAATATTTCCATTCGAGTTGCAATTTCACCACAAACCTCAAATCTGAGCAGAGAGCAAACCTCAGCTTCTCATTCAAAATGACCTGAATTTCATGTAAAGGATCGTTGTTGTTGATAAGAGCATTTTTCACCTATAGGTAGTGGGATTTTTACATCCCTGCTGCTTTATGTTTTTCTTGAATCAAGTTGAAAGATCTCCATTTTGACATGCCGAAGGAGATCAGGGCTTCTACAAAGCAATCTTTAAAAAAAAACGCATCTGCGGTAGAATACCTGAGAAGATTATCTAGAGCAGGACATCAGCCAAACTCCAAACAGGTTTCTGTTAATGTACTCCTTTAGTTAACAGCTATCAATCTAATTACTGACTTGTTTTATGAGGATCTAGACTGTGGTATTCCCTCTGAGAAGCATGACGTTTTTATAAAATCAAAAATCCTGCTGCTGTCACTTAAAGGCGTTACGCTGAGTTTGTCAAACCCACCAGAGCCCGCAAGGATCCACTTGGCAGGTGTGCAGGAGCCCCTCCCTTTTATCTTAATCCCAGTGCTGTGGGTGCATCCTGCTCCTTTCACCCTCAGCTGTCCGCACACAGGACGCGACGGTGTTAGTGTAGGTGGTTTTTGCTTTTTACTACATACACCCTGTTAACTCTGTTGTCCTTTAAAGGATAAGTTTGTTTTTATTACTGGTATATTTTTGCAACCTCAGAGACGTGTGCCAGAAATGATGACACAACATCTGACACGCTTTGTTGCTTTGCTGTCATTTGGCCTTACCGTGACTCTCTCATAGTGTTAAAGTAAACAACTTGACAGAAATGAACGTGATGAGATGGTTTACTGGTTTGGAGAGGGAGTGACTGCTTTAACCTCATGTTATTAGGGGTGAGGTAGCTTTGAGTGGCAGGTGGGTGCTGACACAGACAGGTAGCAGCTAAGTGGGAGTCATAAAGCTGGACCTCATGCCTGTGTTAAGGCCTCTTGTAGCATTTTCAACCCAAATATGTGACAAATATACGTTTATGGTTTAGTTTTGATTAATTAAATTCTAGTGTTTTATTAGTCTTGGTGCTAATTAAGAGATATCAGTGCAATGCACATGTAAACTCCCAGCTTTAGCTGACAGTTTAGCACTCCGCTATCGCTAATGAGCTATGAGGCTACTAGAGCTGGGCTGCCAGCAGAAGCACAAGAGAGCTTAAAACTTAGACCTTAACCCTTATTTTCTGACTAATTTAACTACTTAGATGGAGGTAAAGCTGTTTATGGAGACTTAACCTCAACAAGCCAGTCATCAAGCGCTCAAAATCTATTCATGATGGAATGAAAAAAGAAAGTACTTCCTCTTAGGCTCATGTGCAGTGGGCCACACAAGGTTTTCAGATTTATAATCAGGTTTTTTTCACTGCTCTCTGGCCACTTCTGGCTATTTATTATCATATAGTTGGTATTACAGTTGCATGGAAACAGAGCAGGTCATTTACTAATGTGAAGGCTTCTCCAATTGATATATTGAAGAGTCTTTGGGCAAAAAGAGTTTAAAAGTGCTGTTTGAATGAGTGACCGTGGCTTAGTTTAAAAGGACTGTAAGAGTAGCAGAGTGCTATATTTATAAACAGGCATCCATATGCCACATACACCATCGTTTTGTATCTGATACTCTGAAAAGGATAGAGCATAATCCCCATCAAACTCAGTTTGGTCCTGTTTGCCCTGCATTTGATTTGTGTCAGATCGAAGGCTGATACGTCGATCAGTCATCAGAGAAAACGACACAGGCTGGCTCCCTGTTGACTGCAATCTGGTTTGCAATTGCTGGAACATCAGATAAAGGCACAGGGAGTCTCTGAGGTGTGTTTAAGATGGTCTGACTGAGATTGCCTATGAAATCTTCACATCAGTGTTGCACCATTGTGCAAGTTGCTCTTTGTCATCAGTGTAATGTCTATAAACCTTTTGACATCAAGCCTTTATGGCTGCACTGTAGCAGTGATCTCTCCAGCTCAGTTACTTTTTTTTTTATTATTATTTTTTTATGACAAACAGTACAATGGGTTGTAAAAATGGTGCTTTCAATGCTTCATTTGGCCACAGGAGGCATGGCAGAATGATTACACTTTAACACATCAGGGCTCCCAGTTGAGACAAACCCTTGTTTTTACTGTAAGGATGATAAAACAGAAACTGTTCTAGGAAAGTGGTGAAAAATATGAAACCAGTAAAGCGGCAAAATTTACTAAAAGAAATGGCTGAGCCTCTGTGATCCTAGCTGTTGGCTAACATGTTCTTGTTGTGTATTTCCTCTGCAGCATCGTAGGAGCGGTTAGGACCGGAGCTTACATGCTGCACGTCCTCACAAACGACGGCTTCAAGCAGTCGGTGTGTGACAACAGCTTCTACAGCGCTCCCCTCACCAAATTCTGGGCCTACGCCTTTGCCCTCAGCAAGGCCCCCGAGCTGGGTGAGACTTCGTCTGATCTCATAAATGTCAGACTATTACACACATGAATAAAGCACATACTGAAATCTGACCGATTCAAAGATTTATAGACCACCAGCTGTAGATTGCTTATTTCTTTTTTTATTGAATGAATGTGAAGAAGGACCTGTTTACATTATAGGAGCTCCACACAACTCAGAAAAAACACTGTTGTTTTTAACATATTAAGGGTGGAGGTTAGCATTAGCTAAACACATGATGAGGTATAAAGTGCTGTGCAAAAGTCTTGATCCACCCCTCATCTCTTCATATTTTGCTTCCAAGGAGCCAGACTTTCTGAAGGTCGTCGTTCCTTAACGCCGACCTATGAATCATTCAAACATAAATGCATATTGCTCAAGGAATGAACCCGTGATGTCATTTTTAATTTCGTTTCTTGACACGTTGTTACTAGCAACCGTGCAAAACCACATAATTTGTTCTCATTTAATTAGGTGAATCTGTGCAAAATGCAAAGGTAGCAGTTTATTTTCAACAACAAGGTGATTCCCAAAGAGCTGTTAGCTGAAAACTTGGCATTTTTTCAGCATGATGTGCAGTAAAAAAGACTAGTAGACTGAAGATCAGTGAGAACAGGTCTGATGGAGCGATGAAACATGAGTGTCTACAGCCGTCTGTAAAGCACGGTGGAGGCTCTGTCTTGGTTTAGAGCTGCATTTCAGTGAGTGGTGTGGATTTTTTTTCAAAATTAATGTAACTGTGAACACAAAAATATTAAGTCAGAGCTTCACCCACCATGCAATACTTCCTGGAAAACATCTGATTGGCAGCAGCTTCTTTTTTAAATAAAAGATGATCCCAAACACGCTGTCACTGAAGTAAAAGTTTACTTGAATAAAGAAAAAACAAACAAACACAGTCATCAGTCATGGATCGTACCAGATAAAAGCAAATATATATATATATATATAGCAAACTTTTCTATTTCCATGTATGTTTGCCTGTTTCACCTGCTTTCCTCGCAGAATGCTAAGAAACGAGCGTTGGTACAAGACTTGTACGCACTGAAAGCGTGTAAAAGTGTTGAATGTGTTTCAGTCTTTTGTCCAAAAGGATCTCAATTCAAACTGGGTTTTTTTTCTTGCTCAGCCACTTTAAGAATGAAATGATTTGCTCGCTGTAGATTAAAGCTTGCACCACTGTGCAGTAAATCCATCAGCAGGTGATTCCCTTAAGAGCTGTAAATGGAGGGCGATGCTGAGTTGGCAAGAAAAGTCCATTAGGGCACAGCTGATACTGTACAAGCAATGTTTCCTCAGCCGCAGACAGGAAGGCTATGTCTGCTTCCTACTGCAGGATAAGGACTCTTTATAGAGACTCAAATGAGCTTTAAATTAGAAATACAGGTTGTTCTGTTTTATAACAACTTGATGGGATTCACCAGCATCTGTATTTGTACTTATCAAAGTAAGCTTTGGGAACATGGAGAGGAAGCTTGTCTGTGTAAGCTAAACCCTTTTATTTGTTAAATCCACCTGAAAGATCAAACATAAACCCACAAATCTGTGATGGATGTTCACGAAGCACGGCGGGGCGATAGCTGCATGTTTAGCTGTAAGCTAACTGCTTGTGCTGCCTTGTTGAAAGTCTCTGTGCTCCTCATTTACCTGTAAGGCCATCATAAAATTGTTTAGTACACCCCCTCTTCGAACACTGTAAGTGAAGGATGATAAGTCAGGCCTTATTTAAGCTGCGTTAAACTTGGTATATAGTCAGGTCCTGTCAGGTATTTCACTTTTTTCCCATTTAAGCTGTTTTTCTGTAGGTTTTTAAAAATATTTTTCCCGCTCTCACACAGCAATTTCCTGTCTTTTGAGATAAATAAAGTACGTCTGGTGTTATTAATCATGGCTCAGTTGCTGAGGGGTTGAGGTAGGGTGCTCGGCTGCGGTTTTATTTAAACGATTTCCTCTCTGCCGCCTCTCTCAGGAGACACCGTGTTTATCGTCCTGCGGAAACAGCGCCTCATCTTCCTGCACTGGTACCACCACATCACCGTGCTGCTTTACTCCTGGTACACCTACAAGGACCAGCTGGCGGGCGGCGGCTGGTTCATGACCATGAACTACACGGTTCACTCTGTGATGTACACGTACTACGCCGCCCGGGCGGCCAGCCTGCGGGTGCCGCGTCCCTTCGCCATGATCATCACAGCCTTGCAGATCCTGCAGATGGTGATGGGCCTGGCCGTGCAGGGCCTCGTGTACCGCTGGATGCACGAGGTGCGCTGTCCGTCCCACCAGGACAACATCGTGTGGGGCTCTCTCATGTACCTCAGCTACTTGATCCTTTTTGCCTATTTCTTCTACAACACCTACCTCAAAGGCTCCCCCAGGGACAAAGGGTCCAAGACAGAGTAGCGCGCCTCCCTGTGCTCGGGGTCGTACTCTGAACGTCCTCCTCTTCTGACTGCAGCTCAGAGAGGAGGCCGATTTGGAGCGTTTTAATGTGATCTCACGATGAAAGCGAGGGGATCGAGGGGCATTTCCGTAACTGTGTTTGACTAAAAATAGCGCTGTCGTCATTTAAACGATTGCCTTGTTTACTTAAACTCCCTTATCTAAAAACAGCCATATGTGGGCCAAATACTGTCAGAGGTGACTGACACTTGTTTGTGTGTTTTTAAATAAGAAGTCATTGATTTATATATAAGAAGAAATGCTTAGTTTTACTTTAATTGAGTGGGGAAATGGTTCGTTTAGCTCTAGCTAGCTTTGCATAAAGGCTGGAAGCAGACTTTCTTTTCCCTCGAAAACTGACTTATTTAAACTCTGCACCTTTCTAATTAACCTGCAAATTAAAAAAAGCATAAAAGCAACAGATTCTTGACTCCAGCTGAAATTCAGGACGCCACAAACATCTTTTACAGACGGGATCCTCTTAAACGTGGCCAGCATTTACACACCGCCCCGCCTTCTCACTGTCTTTATGCTCCGCTAGGATAAACCGTCTACAACAAATGTTGAACTATCCCTTTAAAAAGTGACACCAGGGGCAGGTACTAATCTGATGCAGTAAAAATGAGCATCACGTGGAGCCTCGCAGACGCAGAAACTGTACCATCTGTGTCAGCCTGTGCAGGTTGTCAGGTAACAGGGAGTGAAGACTAATGCACTAAATGGCAGAGGAATGTTTTCATGCACGGCACGTAAGTGTGCAGGAAGAAAAGCAATACGAGTTCAGTTCGGTGTAATGTTTAAAATGCTGTCACCACTTTACCTTCATCTAAAAAAAAAAAAAAAAAAAAAACCTTCTCTGTCTGCTGCTCTCGGTTTACCTCGCTGGCTTAGAGCTGCCTCGATTTGTTAGCTTAGGTTGTTTGTTTGTTTGTTTTTTAATTTTAAGGTATTGGTTTGAATCGAGGTGAAGTTTCTGAGTCTGGAGCACAACAGTAAAGTAAAGTGACCATATTCTTATAAAACGAACACTTAGAGCGGTTAAATTTAGTTTTGCTGCTAACACCGTCCACAGCGGTGCGTTGCTTTGCTTCTCAGGCTCACTTTCCTGACCGCCCTTTACTGCAGGTGATGCACTGACCACTAATAAGTACCTCATGCAACCCAGCTTTCCTCTAACAGCCAATATTTATAGCCGCTTTCACCACGCGTACACTCTGTAAGACGAGGCCTGAGCGAGGAACGTGTTCCTCAGATGAAAGCCGTCCCAGCTCAAACAGCTGACAGGAAGTGCGTTAAACCGGACGTCCTCCTGTCCCTGTCGTTTGGGTTGTTTTCACATGTTTACGCGCTGTACAGTATATATTTTTTAACATTTTATAAGAGATGACGGGGAACGATATGCGCTTCACTGATGGAGTTGGGACGCAGTTTCCCAAACCTTTTCTTCTGTGCAGCTGTGTGATGGATTTAAAAAGGAGAAGTCTTGATGGAGGTTCAGACCTGTAGCTTTAACTCGGAGGTTTAACAGAAACATTCCTCTTCTATGGTGCACGTTTATTAAAAGCGATAAAAAGCATCTGAAAACTTTTTGCACTGTTTGATTCTCTTCTTGGGCACCGGCAGTTAAACCAGATTGTCTCGTGTAAAGTATTTAGCAGACAAACAAAAAGGATAAATTGAACATAATGTGACGTAACAGGAGACATTTTTGTATCTTGGGACTCCTACGAGGTCCAGACCACTACGTTTGTCTTTTTGTTGCCAACACTTGACTCCTGGCGTTTGTATTTAGTTAGAAAGAAAAAAGCTTTATTTTGATCCATCCTTTGTGACTTTGCCCTGTGCTCGTGTTGGTTTTGGTTATTTATTTTCCTTTTGTGCTTTAAATTATTTGAACAAACTGATTCCAAACATACGGCAGATGACGAGGACCAAATTTATGTGGCGATTGCCGCTGACTGTGGTGCTGCTGCTCTTTATGACCTGATAAAGAGAAGGCCACAAGACGCTAACGTCTGTTTTTAGATGAGAAGGATGAGTTTTCTTTACGTTCTCCAGCAGGTGTGAGGTTTACTTGGTAGGTGTCACATTAGGAAGCGTGTTAAGTTTTCTCCATCCACAATCGTGCTTACACCACTTCGGAGGGTGAACTGCGACAGTGTTCGTTTTCAAACCACGTCCTGTTCTCACCACAGAAGCTGCTCACCCTGGTTGGAAACGTGTGTGCTGAGCGCTGTGGGTTAAAACGTGTGTGGAGACTTTTGACTTGAACACACTTTGTGAGTTGAATTCCGATTGTGACGCACCTTCCTTCTGTGAGCGTGAGTTCTGACAAAACACCGTTTTCAGATGCACTTATTGTTTCAGGACCAACCTGCTCTTGTAGTTTTTATGTGATTTGATGTAAAAGAGCTCTGAACACTGTTTGAAACTGCCTGCTTTTTTAAATCTGACACATTGTAACGCTGTTAAAACTTGAAATGATTCTTCTCGTTATGGATCGTTGGTGTGCCAAACATGCTTCTGTTTATTTTCTGTCGTGCTTGACTGTGTTTTGTTGTCCCTGCTTTATGTTTCCTACTGATTTTTACTCCCTGTGGTTTCTACTGGAAAAAGGGCTTCATGTCGAAACGTTATAATAAAACTTTTCTGGTTTTAAATGTCTTTGTTTGTTGTTTTAGGGGTGAAATATTTTCACTGTGGAGTAGAATATCTGTGTTTAAATAGAAGAAGGACAAACTTGCCACAAACATGGACAGTTGTTTGATCTAGAGTTTCCTTTATTGAGATTATCTTAAAAATATAAAACGTATATTCAAACCTCTGACAGGCATGTTTGGTAAAGCAAGGACTTCAGTGTGATTGTCTTTTATTTTCTTTTAAATTAGTTTTCCTTTTTATTTGCACGTACATTATAAACATATTTTAATTGCTTTTCTTTAACTAAACAGCAGCTTTTGAGTTTTAAAAGCAACCTTTTGCAAGATTGTCAAGTCTTATTCATAGACCGAGAGCCAAACTCAGGCTTAATGTAAAATCATTTCTGAGATGGTGACGAGTTCGAATCTCAGTGACCTCGACCTCAAGGTGTGACAATTATGTGTGTGAAAGGTTGTAGCGTGAGCCCTTTGAAGGTCACCCGGACTGAAAAGTGCTGTATAGATGGCAGTCTCACATTATTCTGTTATTCAGCCTGAATATGGCAACCCAGTGACCGTGAGAGAATTTAAAAAAAAAAAGGTTTAAAAAGTAGCAAAGTGTTTGTTTACAACAACATAACGCCTTCTGTCACTGTATTGGTTGCAAATAAAATCCCAGAAAGTGCCATAAACAGTTTAGCTGTCCGCAACAGCTGTGGGAAAACAACTAAATAAAGATTTAAAGAGATTGAAAGGTCAGATTCAAATTTTCACACATACAGGTACACAAATCAAATCACAGACAAATATACAGAAGATAGAGAGCGAAATAGAAAAAAATTAAGGCTTTTAAACAATTCTATTTTTATGAAATATAAGGTTTAATATAAGGTGAATTCCTTGAAGGCCGATGGTGTTATTGGAAAACTTCTGAAACTGCTGTTAAATGAAACTTTTATGATGAATACACAGGAACAGTGTGAGTGTGTTGGTTTTATTGGCATTGCTAAGAAGGTGATAGTTCAGTTTCATTTATCATTGCGGTCACAGTGCATGTTTAACGGATGGGAAAAAATGTATAATAAGTGTTATATTGTAACCATGCATTACAGAGGAAGGAAAATGTCTAAATTAAAGTAAGAGAGAAAGATAATAAATAACATGTCAAATCTACATATTATGTCTTAATAATAGATTTTTCAGTTCTAGTTATTAAAGCGAGCTCTGTATGAAGTATGATCCAAAATGTACAGAAGTATGTAAACAAGGCTGTCAGTTGGTTCTTGTTCTCTGAGTCGGTTCTTGTTATTACACTGCAGTCCAAATCGTTCCTCTGACGTGATCTCTAAAGGATAAATTGAGTAATTAGCACGCAGTGGCTCTACAGTCCGTCTCTGATGATCAGAAGCTGTTAAATCCCTGTGAGGCCTTAGAGGAATTTGTCTTGCTGACACAGTTAAAACCACAACGGCCTCCTGCAGCTCTCCAGCTCGCAGCACACTGCCCTACAAACATCCAGGCTGAGCCGAGCGCTCTCTGGGAGGTCGTGGGTTGATGGAAGACAAAGCTCTGCCTGCTCAGCACATTATAGTCTTGTAGCTGTGGGTGGTGACACCAGAGGACCGGGAGGAAAGACACGCAGTGGAGGAGCTGAGATGGAAAAGTGCTAAACAAACTCGTCACAGAGGGCTAGGGTCACGACAACAGCGGGATTTTTCTGTGTGAACACCACCAGCTCGTGTTCAGCTCCAGCTCTGTGATGGAAAGCAAACCTTTTATGAAACTTACAGAAACAAGTCACATTGTTAGGAGCTGAATGTGTGCAGTGTGTGGCGCAGAAGAGGACAATCATCTCAGTACAAACATAAGCTGTTACAGCAGTTTGGAGCTCATTTCATGAAATATCATGTAGTGTTTAAAGTGATTAAAGTTAAACTTCACATTAACAAATCCAGCACATAATACTGCAACTACACGCTATGCACTAACTGTATAACTGCATATGTTTTAGTAATTGTATTCATACTTATTAATGATTAACCTGTAATATGAGATTAGACTACTGAAAATCACCCTGAATGGTTAAATGTGGCATACTTGCATGTTTAAACCTTTTTTAAGTAAAATAAATAAACTCCTATTTGTAATCGAGTACTTCTGCATGTTAAATAATAAACTCAATCTGTCTTATTTAAATTGCTATAACAATATAAAACAACAATTTCTTTATTTTCGAGGACATCATCTTCTGTGGCTGTTATTACAGTCTTTGGCGCCCTCGTGTGGCAGGAGGCTGTCATCACCCTTTTCTCCACATGTGCTCCAAACTATACATCGGTGCGTTTGTTTCCTACTTCCTACAAACACAATGTAACGAAGAACAGCTGTGCGAACCTCTGCAGAGGCGGGCACGCGAGGAGGCACGTGAGGCAGCCTTCAGGTGCCGCCACAAACCTGGTTAATCTGAACTTCATGTGCTTTCTTGTGAGGCTTTGCAGCATTAGTTGCTTGTTTTTGTTGGAAAATGCAGGCATGTAGTTGAGTATTTTTTAGTTTACTCTATATATGTACAGTAATAATTCAAAATAGGGTCACAGCTCCTCATGCTTTGATGCAGGAAGCCTGTGATTGATTGTTTTTACCATGTAAAAGATGAAAATACTCATCTTCTCTGATTGGCCTTACCTTGTGGCCGATTATTTCACAATAAAGTTTCACCCCACAAGGCGCCTCTTTGACCCATCCATAGACCACAGATTTTTCTTGGAACAATCTGTGGAATAACTTTTCTGAGAAAACCCCAGAGCCCCTTCAATTTCATGGCTTTTTAGTGAAATGAAAAAGTTGTTTTATTGAGAAGAGCTACCCTTTTCACTATTGATTCATCTGCAGGGGACCTGCAGGGTGTTTTTAAATGGGACACACTGGTAAACTGTGTTTTCCTACAGCAACCAGCTGCAGATGTTATTTTGTCTCTTTCTTACTCAGCCTCTGCCGGACGACAAGACAGGCTTGTATTTATCGCACTTTTCAGACACAGAGGCTTCATTTACACTTTTACCATCCTCTCTCCTTTCGTTGTTTCTTTCTGTTAAAGTTAATGTTACTAATTAATTTCTTTAAATCTGCACCATGCTCCAAGCAATCTGTTCTCCCCGACCCACCACTGATGTTCATAATCTGCTGTGTGACCAACTGAAGCTGTCAGATAACTGAGTAACAGGTGTAAAATTTCCCCTTTTAAAGTAAAAACCAGCAGAAATAAGAAAGTGTATTTACTTAAATTATCCCTATAAATGATTTCCTAAACAAAGCAATGGACATTTAACAGTTGGCATCACTTTTATTTCTTAATTATCCATCCATCCATCAATTCTATTTTCAAGGACAGAAAATCAAAGCTTCTAAAACCCTGAGGCAAATTTGTGATTTCGGGGGTTAAATAAAAGTTACTTTGTTCTGATTCATTTGTGGACATGTCTTAGTTTGTTCCTACAATTTACTTAATCTGGTATTATAAAAGAAGAAATAAGGATATACAGAGAGCCTTTCATCTGACTGGATTAATTTGTTAAAGTATTTGCACAAATATAACCAATAATTATGGACCTATTAAACCTCTGCCAGACTAAAGTGAGAAAAGCATTACATCAAGTGATTCAACTTTAATTCATCCAGTGTCAACAACAGTCGCGTCAAGCTGGCTTATATTATATATTAGATAGAGAACCCCAACAGTCATCTAGGAGTAGCATTTGGCGACACTGTCCTTTCACAGGAAGAGACCTCTTACAGAACCAGAATTGGAAGGGACAGCCATAGTTTGTGAGTGAGTGGAAAGAGAAGAGAAAAAAACCAAAAATAAGGAGAGAGTGGACAAAAGTTAAAGACACGCAGTAGCTGAATGTAAACAAAGTTGAACTCAGATAAGCTGATCTCACTGCCAGCTCAGCTCAAATCTCATATTGGTGCATTTCTTAAGCTGCTTTAGCCTCCGCACAGTTGCTGTGCAAGCCACTTTGCAAGCCACCTCCACTCGATCTCCTCCTTTCCTGCTCTGTCTGACATCATCACTATCATATTAGCTGACCAGGAGTGTGAAGATTTTGAAATTTTAGCTGTAATAAGTTTTCCTCCTGGCAAAGACCAGGATGAAGGAGGATCTGACCACAGCAGCGGTCAGATCACACGTGTCCTGTTATTATGTATGAAAGCATGAAAAAGTACACTGCAGCTTCTAGGCCCAGGATCTGCCATTAGCCACCAGGCCCAGGATCCTCCAGCAGCCACCAGGCCCAGGATCCTCCAGCAGCCTCTAGGCCCAGGATCCTCCAGCAGCCTCTAGGCCCAGGATCTGCCATTAGCCACCAGGCCCAGGATCCTCCAGCAGCCACCAGGCCCAGGATCCTCCAGGAGCCACCAGGCATTATCTACTACTTCAGAAATGGGGCCTAAGAGAACACCGACAGCTGAGGAAATTGAGGACATTAAAAAGTCGCTGGACTTTTTAACTGAAGAAACATCAGCTATCAAGCTACAGCAGAAATATATCCTGGACATTGTCGAGGAGATAAGGTCGCTTCGCAATCAGAATGCAGAGAAGGAGAAATGGATTGTCTATCTGGAGAGCAGGGTCGCGGACCTGGAGCAATACACCAGAATGAACGATGTGATCATCACAGGGGTACACATAAAACCTCGGTCATATGCTCGGGCCGTAACTGCTGACAGCAAAGAAGAGCATGGAGAACTGGATGTTAGCTCTGCAGAGCAACAGGTGGCTGGTTTCTTGCAGTCAAAAGGGATCGACCTGGACTGTAATAACATCGAGGCATGCCACCCTCTGCCCAGGAGAAATGCTAGTGATAAACCAGCTGTCATCATAAGATTTGTAAACAGGAAACACAAGAATGCACTGCTGAAGCAGGGGAGAAAACTAAAGGGATCGAACGTCTACATGAATGACCATCTAACCAAATACAACGCTGACATAGCTAAGAAAGCACGACACCTAAAGAAAGTGGGTAAAATTCAAAATACCTGGACTACAAACTGTAAA
>VUQG01020855.1:0-10213 GCA_015106755.1 Etia nguti | reverse complement strand
ACCAGCTAACTCCTGTTTCCCTTGTTTCCAGTGACTACTCCCGTTTCCTCCGTCCCACGCCCCAGGGGTCCTGCACTGGCAGTTACCGAGTGTCGGGTCCTCGACCCCCATCCATGACAGCCCCAGGGCTCCCTCACGGACACCTCACAGTACTGATTATGTTTGCTATCCCCTCATTTCTCAAGTAGTGTTTACGTGTGTTTTTGTCAAAGGAGTTGTGTTTATGAACCATAATCTGCTTCTAGTTAGCATTCATAGGAGTAAATTGAGTAATGGAATCATTGTTTCGCTCTGTGCGCCATTTAAGTTTATGGTTTATTTTTGAAGTGCTCCTGCCTTTCTGTTTGCTCTGTGCACCTGCACGCACTCTGTAAATAAAGTCTTTTGGTCTCAGACTGAGTGTCTCCGAGTGCTGTCTGCGCTAGAGTCTATTTCCTTGAATTTGCCTCCGGCCATGACACTGTGGAGGCCAGGTCATCTGGCTCAGCACTCCATCACTCTCCTTCTTGGTCAAATAGCCCTTACACAGCCTGGAGGTGTGCTTGGGGTCATTGTCCGCAAACCGGATGGGATGGCATGTCACTGCAGGATGCTGTGGTAGCTGTGCTGGTTCAGTGTGCCTTCAATTTTGATTAAATCCCCAACAGTGTCAACAGCAAAGCACCCCCACACCATCACACCTCCTCCTTCATGATTCATGGTGAGAAAATTCCACAAATCAACCCTGACAAGGCACACCTGTGAAGTGAAACCATTTCAGGTGACTACATCATGAAGCTCATTGAGAGAAGGCCAAGGGTTTGCAGCACTGTCAACAAAGCAAAGGGTGGCTACTTTGAGGAATCTAAAATATAAGACACAATTAGAGTCATATATCTTGGTATATATATATTTGATGTCATCAGTATGTATCTACAATGTAGAAAGTAGTGAAAATAAAGACAAATTATCAAATGAGAAAGTGTGTCCAATTTTTCAAATTGGTAGTGTATATTTATAAAACAAAACAAAAAAGTGCCACTGGTGGATGAGGTTCCCCTAAAGCATAATTTGGAGGAAATGCTTTGAGGAAATTGTTACTATACTATATGGTCACGATGCAGTCCATTTTAATTCATTATATATGTTTATAGGTATATCTGAGTATTTTAGAAGCTTGATCTTTTGATAAGATTTGTTGTGATGCCACATTTCAGTCGGGTAGAGGCCCTGCTCAGGAGAGGCGTGCATGCAGAAGCCCAGTAATATGAAGTTGCTGTATTGAATATATTTTTATGTTAACAGTTTTGGGAGAATAAACCCTCCTCAGCTGGAAAAGCAAAAGTCAAGTCTTCTCATCATTCGGACAACACAACACAGAGAACACGGCAATCAGAGTGTTAGGCCAGCCCGGCTACACAGGGAACGTTTTTTTATCTATATGTTGCAGAGCGCAAACTCAGTGAAAGAATCCATGCCATTGTTGACTATGAAAGCCTCTGTGCATCGGTTATCCCCTTTATAGTTCCAGCGTTGATGGCAGGAACACCTTGAATCTTGAGCCAACCTTTGAGGTGTGCCTGTCAGTCAGTTTCTTCATACTTAGATTCCCCTTGGGCGGCGATGTAACAAGCAATAACCTGAACTTTATGATACTTGCTAAATTAAAAAAACATAACATTTTTTGTCATTGGTTAATAATGCCAATTTTCATGTCAATATTGTTGTAGCTGCAGTGGCCGAAGGTTCCCCAAGATGGCTGTACAATCATTGCAAAAAATAATGCCAAAAAAAAAATCTTTACTTAAAATATTTATAAAAAGTCAAAGAATTATTCACACTAAAGCTGAATTTAAATTCAGAGTTTTGTTCCCCCAGATTTTTAGATCAAAATGAGAGAGAATCTCAGAGGTTATGATGGCCAATTAAGTATAGTTAAATTATTAGTGCAATGTAATTGTTTCAAATGTCCTTGCCTTTTATATAAAAAATAAATAAATAAATATATATATCTTTGAACTTTACAAACATTTAACAGCCATCTTTCATAAACCAACCAACTACTACCATTCAGTCAGGGAGATCTGGGTGAGAACTGCCTGTCAGTTTCTAATCTGTGATATCAGACCAACCTTATAGCTGTTTCTTTCTTCTGCATGCAGACCTAAACCTGAAATAAAAATTAGCTTTAAGTGTCACATAGTCCTTCCACTGAAAGATACATATTCACATCCTGTTTTGACTTCACACATGTTTTGCAAGGCCAGTTATTGAGGAAGTTTCTAAGAAACCTCATTGATCTCTAACTCAGTTTTTCCTCATTGTGTTTTAAGACGACATAAGTTTACCTAATTCTGTTGGCTAACTGTTTAAGTCTGAATCACTAAATGAATATGTCTTTGCAGAGGTATTTATTCAGTGCAGTTTTCGATCTGACAACTGTGAGCAAAATTTTAGAAAAACTGCTACAATCGATCTCATCATAACTCTTCCATGAAGAAATGGGATTGGGCTTGTTGCCCTCCTATTTTATTTGTTGTGACTAATAACTCTAGTTTGATTATTTGATTATTTTTCATTGCAATTTTCAGTGAATCAGATGAATACATATTCTCTACTTTCCTGCAAATGACATTTTTATAGAAATATAAAAATTTAACATTGCTGTCTGAGGCATATATTGAGCTTGGCATACCTGGTATGGCAGTGGTGGTCAAAGGTCGTACTATGAAGCCCTGGATAGGATACTGCAGAGGAGAGTTAGGCAAAGCAAACAGCAGCTTGGATAGTACTGAATTAGTCCTGTTGAGGAGATGGGATAGGGGAAGATTAGACAAAAGAATTTTGAGTACTCCAGTAACACAAACAGACACATTTATTTATTCATTATCTTGTTATTACTGAACTGTTAATGTAAGAATTAATTGAAAGCTTCCATCCATCCTCTACCTGGCTTTGTATTGCTGGAACTCTTTAGATCGCCGTTGCATCAGTTCCTCATACTGGTCTTTTGGGATGTGGTCTTTGAGAATCGTAGAGCCATCAGGACAGGTGCATGGACCAGGTAAGAGACGTTGTGTGGGCAGAGATGACTTATATTGTAGAGATCCCGAAGAGTTCCTGTAATATGGAAGTCCTGAAGATTCACAATTCAATTCTATATCACAGAACTACTACAATCAAGTATAAAAGAAAGTATATCCTTACTGCTGGTCAAAGCAGCAATTCATTTTACTTGTCTCTGTCCTTTTGTAAATATGTCCCTCCATCTATTTACTTTTTATGCCAAATTAATTACAGCTTCTTCCATCTCTTCCTCACTGTGTTGTTGGGGCTACTGTTCCTCTTCCTGCACTTCTCCATGGATAGTGCTAGCAACAGTAGCTGTCTCTCACTCTGCATGGTGCACGAGCACGCAGGGAGGGTAGTGGAGGGCCTGGTTATGGTAAGAGATTTGAGTGATTGGGCAATCCAGTGGCAGTGATTAAAATAAATGAATGGGCTGCTGTCACTGCTTCTTAGGACTGATAAGCAGAGGTCTGTCAAGCCAGTGTGTAGTGTGTAGCCATGCCCAGTATGCCAGATTACCGGTCCATGAATTACTAATCACATCCCAGAATATTTCTGTTTTTATAGTGTTTTATATCTAACATTCACACTCAGATGAACAGCTCAGGGGTCAGGATCCTGCCCCTTCTAAAGTGTACTCTATACAGAGAAGCTTCCTGGTGCAAAACACTGTCTTTCTTTGTTATTTCACTTTCTTCCACTCCATAAAGTTCCCAATGGTTTTTGACAAATGCAATGGCATGGAAAGATGCTGTAAATGGACCAAACTTCAGTTAGGATAACAACTGAGATAATCCATCCACAATACGAGGTTAGTCATTAATGTAAGATAAGATAACCTTTATTAGTCCCACACGTGGGAAATTTGTTTTGTTACAGCAGAAAGTGGACAGTGCAAAGTTACATAGCAAAAATTAGAAAAACACTGGGACAACATGTGAATAGAGCAGCTGTGAGAGAATTCAACATTAATGAATCAATGGTCTGGAAGTGGAGGAAGCAAGAGGAAGGAGTTGAGTAAAGTTTGACTTCTCTGACTGTTTTGTTTCGTTTAATGCGCCTTATAATCCGGTGCGCCTTATGGTCCGAAAAATACGGTAGTATCTCTGTAAAACCTGTTAGCTGTAAAACGTGTTAAATCTTTTGTTGCTTTCTGTGAGATCAGTTTAACAGTTGCATGAAGCTGTTTGAATAATTCACAAACCCCAGTTTTTAAGCATTTTTATCTCCTCAGTGTCACATCTCAGCCTTGATGTGTGTTCTGTTTGTGACTTTATAGTGAGTCCTCAGGTGTTAAGCAGATACCTCCTCTGGGGTTAAAGGTGTTTTTTTTCTTAGTTTTTCCTTGTTAATAAATGTTTGTCATCAGTGATTTGGAATTTGATTTTTGTCAGTGAGTTTGTGTTTGTCATTAAAATTAAATTTTTTATCATCTACCTTTTTACCATTCATTGATATTTTTTCTACACTTAATTAAACTATCTAAAAAATAATTCAATAAGGAGAGATCATATGAAAAACCTGAACATGATTTATTAAAAATAGAATTAAATTAAGCTATCTGATAGTTAACTCAGATGACCCATCATAGAAGAAAGAATCCCAGCAGTGAAAGGAGTTAGGAGACTGAGGAGGAGGAGATGGTGAGGACGTGGGTTGCATGACTGAGTGTCTGAATGACAGAAGACCAATGAGATGTGGAGCATGCAGAGTGAACGCTGATTAGCTTGGAGTAGGCAAGCCAGAAAATGATTGGACCGTAGAAACGATGTCAGAATTAAGTTTGATAGTGCGGGAAAATTGAAGCAATATAAAGAACAGACTAGCAGCTGAACAGCCAAGAAACCTTTAAGTGAGTTTTTAAAAATTGTCCTAATTCAATTAATACATAAACTTAAATTTCTATGTCATCAGGATATATCTGCGTTACAGCTTTTTTGTGTGTGACTTTGTATTAAAACTGAGATGTGTGATTGTTGACATCCCAGACTCACAAAAACTAAAATAAACTAAAACGATCTTTTTAAAAATAACTAAAAAAGGAGTGAACCCTCTCTGGAAACTAACTGAAACCCATTTTAACATAGAAACAACATACACATAACCTAATGAAGAATGCAGGATTACTGTTTCTGGTATGTGTCATCTCAAAAATGTGATGGGAGAGTTTATTCTACCTATTCATGTACTTACTGAAAGTACAGATAGTGAAAGTACTTAATGCAGAAACACAGCCTCCAGTGCCGTAACACTATGCTGTTGGAAAAACTGTCAAATGTATAGCTTACACATGTGAAGGGGAGGGTTTTAATGGACACACACACACACAGAAATAGAAATAATAGAAATAATTTACCTTTGTTTTGATGTAGGATGATTGTTATGGCCCAGCTCATTTGCCAGTTTACATGAATTCCCCAAATAGAATGCAAGCATGATGAACAGCACAACGACAACAGCAGTCGCAAAAAGTCTTGAGTTTGTATAGATAGACATCTGTTGATACACAGAAACACACATTAGATAGATTAATTAGCAAAGGCAAAATATTTAAAAGCTTAAATTGAGCAAATGGACATATTAATCATTATATAAAACATGTTATGTCTTGAATTACATCCTAGATATGACTGAACATGATAAATAGAACATGAACAAATATTGGCTTTTTTTCCTGTTTTTTCCTTTGCCTCTGTAAAAAATCCTCCTGCCTAAGTCTCTTAGTTGAAGCCGGTGTTATTCCAAAAAGTAATTTTCAGTATTTGCCAAAACTAGTCTGCCCATTTTTAAACTGTTGTAAATGACTCGTTGGCCTGTAATCTGTCAAAGATCTCACTCATGAATCATATCAAGTAATTGTGAGCCAGAAAGAACATTCCTGTGACACGGTAGATGCTGTAATTATTTTTTTAAGTGACATTTAGATGTCCTTTTTTCTCGGTAAAAAGTCACACTGACAGTAAAAATGTGTTTTCCAAGAGAGAGCTGGTCAAGAGGGCAGCAGAAATTGCAATAAATATAAAATAACAGTAACATAATGATAGTGGACAGGATTGATTGTAATTTAGATACAATTACACAGAGTCAAAAAGATACTTACAAAACAAGTAATTTCTTTATTTCATAAATAAGCCCTTTGTAAATCCTGATGACTACAGTCTGTTTAACAATTTAAGCACAGATATAACACATTGAAAACAAGAGAAACATTGGAATTGACAGTCTTTCACGTTTTGGCACAACCCATGTCTTTTCCTATACCATAAGTCCTTCTGCAGTGAAAAGGACTTATGGGATGTCTGAATTATCACCATCTGCTGGAGTTCAGACAGATTGCAATTTTAAGGCACATGCTTTGACTTAATTTTTTCTTAGTTATTGTTCAGTAATGAAAATAAATGGCTGCAAATAAGTGTTGTATGATCACAATGATAATAGCAATTACTTTTGATAAATATTAAGATCAGAAAGATTTGATACAATTATCCATTGATTTTAGTGACAAGAATGTTTTTTATTATACTATCACATAATCATAATGCTGCTTTCTCATCCTTATACTGGTACAAACTTTGCATCAAAATGGAATAACTGTTAAACAATGGACCAAAACTTAACACAAATTCTTTCAATGGGCCACTGCTTTCACCTTTACATTGTGGATAATTTCTACATTAATCTTTAAAAATTATAAGTCTTTGCAGATTAATAAAGATGTTTATTCACCTGATGAACTTAAGTCTAAGTGACTTAGACTTTACTCAGCAATGTCATCCTCACTTTTAAGCCCAAGCACAAGTGTAACAAATTCATAGAATCTTAAAGACAGGGCTCGCCTATCCGTCACTTTCTAAGAACGCTCCATGCGTCATTAATTACAATAGTTTGCTTAGAAATCCAGTTTTGAATATTTAAATACCTTTATGCTTCAGTGACTGAAAAAAAAACATTGTATTTGCTAACAAGGCGTATCTTTCCTCTGTTCTTCTACCTGGTCTTCTTTTTGTAAATTATTTCCGTACTTCTGCTTTATTGTTACACAATAAAAACATGCCACAGCCCTTAAACTGACAAAAGCTAAGGATGTATGTATAATTTACACACACCAAAAACTATTTACATTTGTACCATGATATTAAGGTACAAAAAATACTTTAATTATGTGGCTGCATATTTACAGACTGAGCACAGCTACCTGAAGAAAGACAATTCATATGTTGTAAAGATCCAGAAATTTAGTTTTAAGGTGAAACCTCAGGGGAGAGCCACTCTCTCATGCTCGCGTCAGTGATAAAACTTTGTATGTGTAGAGCTGGTCAATCAGCATTTTCTGAAGCTTGTTTTGACCATGTTTGGACAGACACGTTAACAAGCTATCGAACAGGTGTACCTAATAAAGTACATAAATATAAAGTGTAAGTGTTTTTTCCCCTTTTTGTTGTAAAGGACAGTTTACTTCAAAGGTACACTTTACCATCCCTGACAGGTGCATAATGAAACACACTCATGAATATCTACAATGCCAGAGTCAGAGAGTATTGGAAAAATTTTAATTAACATAACTTATTTTATGTAATTGCAAAGATATTGTGATTTTATACTTGTGGTATGACAAAAGTATAGAAATATCTCATTTCCTACCTCTTCTTCCAGCTGTTTATGGAGCCACAATAACTAAAAGATGATGAAGGCGTGAGGGAAAGCTGTTCTTGGAAATCTTGAAAAACTTGCTTAAAATATAATCACTGAAAAGCTTGTACACTATAAAAGGTGTGTTCCTCTTCTTTTCAGTTAACTGTTGTCCCATTGGTCAATGATGGGCATGGTAAGGACAAGGGGCGGAACCAATGAGCGTGGCTAAAAAAAAACAGCCGTCAAAAACCTCAGTCATCGGTTCCAGTACAACTACAGACCTCGATGCGTCACTGTGACAGTAAAAAGAAAATGACATACTGAGAGACACCCAGAATCACCAGGGCAAACAGGTTTGACAAACAAACCTATGTTCCTGCTGCTACATTTAAAGCACAAGTCAACATAGACTTTTTTTTAAGTCAATCATTCTTCTTAATTTACATTCATGTGACAAGGAAACTGTGCAGTACAAAAGGTTCTAAAAATGGCCATCTGAAATTTTGAGGTCTTGCGGTGCAATGGTAAACACTAAAGACTAGAATACTCTGTGTAAAGGTAGTGTCTGTGGTGTGTGTAAGTAATAAGTAATGTGTGTGTTTTGTGTTCACGGGTGGGGTTATTGTCTTCATGTTCTAAATTTTGCTGTTCACTATAAAATAGCAAGCCAACAGAGTAATACCTCTGACATTTATTCATGAATTGCTCAAAGAGGGAGAGGATTGAAACAGCAATGGAAGAAAGAGCACCATTTCAGAACTTTACCTTCTATAGATTTTTCACTACTTTTATTTAACTACAAAAAAATTAAATAAAATAGACACAAATAAAGCAAAAATAAAAGCAATTGGTAAAATCTGGTCTGAAGACCAAACATTAAAAAAAGCTGTTGGGGCTGCTTGAGCCACAGTAACTCCACTGGTGGTTGAGCTGCCAAGCTGAATGCACAGGACGACTAAGCGGCTAGAATTCCTTGGACAATGCTGGTCTCATCTGTGAAGCACGACAGTATCATGGTCTGGGCAAGTTTACTGTCTGGTCATTTGACCCTCCTAATAATTCTCCTTAAATAAATGTAAAAGATTCATAGTTTTATTTTTTTTCTTGGTGGATATGATTAAAAAAAACACTCTATTCAACTCATCATATAGTAAGAAGATGTTAGTTATAAGGAAAAAGAATGAAAGATTTAGAAAACTCCTTTCCCACTAGTCAGAAAAAGTATACTGTCAATTACTGATATACAATCAGATCATTACCCAGATATTGAAGAATCATTACATTCATTGACACTTTAAAACCTCTCACACTTAACTCAGCATCAAAGTCAAAGCTTCGCAAAATCTTATCTCCAGAAGACATTTTAGTGCATTTTAGGTAGTGCGCCTGCCATTTTCTGTCTGTCCTTCTTAAGGTCTCTACCTTTCTTTTCCTGTATCCTGGGGTGGGTGTGTGGATGTGTGTATTGCTGTGTTGGTTTTAGTGCATTGGTGGGACTCAGGTCAGGTTTCTGGTTTCTGCAAACCTGCTGGTAATCAGACACCTGTCTTTGATGATTGTTTGAGCCGGAAACGGAGTGCTGAGTGAAACCTGGTGCCTCACCTCTGTGATTGTGCAATTTGCCATTGAATGGGAAAACTAGGGATGGGCAAAGCAAGGCTTTCTGAAAACTGAAACATTCAAAGCATTTGTTCCGGAATTGTATCGAGGCTTTGAAACAATCTAAAACCCATCTCCACAGTGACATCTGCTGGCCAGTTTGGCTATTGCTACATCTTGATAATGCTTTTGTATGGAGAACCATATTCAGGGTGTCCTCTGTCGATCGATTTTGCCTGTAAGCAAACTGCTGTGGGTCACAGGATGAGGAGAGGCTGGATTTGGCTGTGGCACAGGTGGTAGAGCAGATCAGCTACTGATTGGAAGGTTGGTGGTTCGATTCCTGGCTCCCCCAGTCTGCATGCCAAATATCTTTGGGCAAGATACTAACCCCAAATTGCCCTCCGATGCGTTCATTGGAGTGATGAGTTTTTATTAGTTGCACTTGAGTTTAGAAGTGCTTGTATGAGTGGGTGTGAATGGGTGAGTGAGGCATGTTGTATACAGTGCTTTGAGTACTCCGGGAGAGTAGAAAAGCGCTATATAAGAATCAGTCCATTTACCATTTAGTACGAGCCTCTCAAAACACTTCATGACAACAGGAGTAACTGTGACCAGTTTGTAGGCTGGACATTGCCAGAATGTTTGCAATCTCCCAGAAGAGTCTCAAGAGTCTGTTTTCCTTTCCTACACCAGTATTGAATAATTGATATCCAGCAGGCGACTGGTGTGAATGTCTTTGACCACACAATCAGAAGCACACTCATGTCAATGTCAATTTTATTTCTATAGCACATTTAAAAGCAACGAAGTTTGCTTCACAAGTTCAGAATCAGAATCAGAATCGTGTTTATTGGCCGTGTATATGCACAGACACATACAAGGAATTTGGTTCCGGTAGATGGTGACTCTCAAGCACAGCAATGTAAATCAC
>VUQG01020854.1:7165-33672 GCA_015106755.1 Etia nguti | reverse complement strand
GAAATTTTACTTCAAGCCAACGTCACGGACATTATTAACACGTTTACATGTTACACATGTAAATTTACATGTTTCACTTGAAGTGGAAAGTTGATCCTGGGATGTTAAGAGGCTGAGTACCTGCACCTTCATCCTTTTTACATTATACATGCTTCCCCTAGGCAGTATCATTAGAAGACATAGTATACATTTTCACTGCTATGCAGATGACACCCAACTTCATCTGTCCATGAAGCCAGATAACACACACCAATTAGTTAAACTGCAGGAATGTCTTAAAGACATAAAGACCTGGATGGCCTCTAACTTTCTGCTTCTGCAGACGGCCGCCCCTCCTTGAGTCCGGTTCTGCTGGAGGTTTCTTCCTTCCCACTGTCACCAAAACACTTGCTCATAGGGGGTCATATGATCGTTGGGGTTTTCTCTGTTTTCTTTGTATTTCTGTAGGTTCTTTACCTTACAATATAAACTGCCTTGAGGCAATCTGTTGTTGTGATTTGGCTCTTTATAAATAAATCCAAATATAATTCACGCCACAAGTTAAATTGCAAACATCTCCAATCTGCAACAAGCTTCTCCTCAGTTTTCCTGTGTTAGAGTCAGCTGGGAGAAAACATTTGGCTCAGTTTATATCAAATCTTTGGAGACTTCTGTTGAATCCTGCTGGACGGCAAGTTGGAAAAATGACACTAAAGAGGTTAAACTGTGATGCCAAGAGGTCTTGACCAAGAATCAGCATGTGAAGAGTCGGGAGTGACAAATTTTAGCGAGTGTCAGTGATTTTGTGTGAAATTCGCAGAGGCAAAGGCGAGGAAACAATCAGATAAGCTGCTGGTTTGATCCACAAACGGAGGATCAATGTGACCGAAAACAAAACTAAAGTTCTCATTTGTTGAGCTCAGACCGAAGATCGCTGCTGCACCGATGACTGATTTTCAGTAAGTGACATTTGATGCTCATTACTCTGGATCCTGCTGATACCGGCGTGCTGTTCATGTGCTGTTTCCCAGCATTCTTCCTCACTGTCCTCGGTTTGAATTAAACTCAAGCGAGCGGCATCACATTGGGAGAGTACTCTCTGAAAAAGATGAAGATTATTTTTCTGATTTGGCTGAGGGTTTTTGAGATTTTGGGAAGTTCATGAAGTGGTCAGAACATAACGTTTTTCACTTCAAGTTTGGAAATATGAGACAAAACTCCTTTGAGGTAAAACATCTGCTCATTGGTGAGTAGACCCGGGTCACGTCATCCATCCTGCATCTTTAATTATCCGACACGTCGTCTGTTAGTAAATATCAGCGCTGGAGGCTGGAGGCGTCACTGGGGGACGTGATGCTGGCAGCTGACTACAAAGTGTGTGATGAAAATTTAAAAAGTGAGACAAGGTTTCAAACAGTGTCTACTTTGGTGTCTAGTTTCTGCCACGCTCTGCTGCCCTTTATTTACCACACAGCCTTTCTGTGAAAACAGAAACACTGAGCGTGAAGCGGGCGGACGACCGACGAGCGTCAGCGGTGAGGACGCGGTCAACACTGGAACTATGTTTGGGTAAATCTATGAAGACACCCCACACCACAGGATCTCGGCTTTGCAGAGACCCCTGTTAAGTGAACCGGGATTCTGCGGTTTTTCCTGGCCTCCACTCGATCCAGAGGAGCACTAATCCTAACCTCCACAGCGTATTTAGTTGTGCACAGACTGGCATAATGAAAAATGCTCAGGGCACAGTGTGAACAGCACAACATATAGGCTGACATATCACACATCCACGCTCAGACTTCCCCGCTGTAGACTCTGAAAATGCTGACGTGCAGCTGCGTGGCTGTAAAGACGGAGAGCTGAAGTCCTCTGGGTAACATATATGTTTGAAACATGAATATAAAGTCGAGCTGCTTGCACTGAAACAGAAATCGTCTCCTTAAAGCTTGAGGCTCTTCCTTTTTCTTTCCACTGAACGAGCTGCTGCACAGGCAAAGAGATTAGGCATGTCAGGCAATAAATATGGGTTAATAAAGGAAACGCAACTTCCACACGTCTGCTGTCTGTTATGTTCCTTTGAGTCTAATTTCAACCCACAGTTGGGATGTGGAAAATTACATATTTAATCCATCGTTATCAGTTTGAACAAATAAAAGTCAGACAGTGAAACAGCAACACTGTTGTTCTTCTCTGTAGCAGAAAACCCAGCATCGTGTCTGAGACACTGAGGGGGACGCATGCAGTTTTCCTGCTTACTGGTGAATTTTTACGTATAAATTTGTGTAAAAAAGCTGATAATTCTGTCTGATCAGGCTACTTTCTCTCTTCCTTTCCCCTAACCCTTACTGTCCCATCCTGGGGTTCTACTGGAGGTCTTTTCCTCCCCACCATCACCAAAATGCTAATCGTACGATCTTCTGATAGTTGGGTTTTTTTCTAATATTGACTAATACTCTAGTCTTACTTTATAAAGCACCGTTCTACAACTGTCAAACCTAGTGCTACAGAAATAGAGATTATTTATATCTATGTTTTTGCTTTTTGCTTAGGAAAGTCATTTTCTTAAATTTGCACATCTGTGGTACGTGTTCAAAAATAATAACCCCTGGATTTTAATATCTCAGAACTTCAAAGCTTCCTGCACATTCAAAACATCTTACAGATATCTTTGATGGTGTGAAACAGAAAGGATCGCAAAATGCAGACTCATAGGCAAACTTAACTAAAAGGAAGCTTTATTGCTAAAGAACATAAACCAAGAAAGACAGGAAACCTAAACGGAGATACACTAACCAGGCAGAACACACAGCCAGAGGATGACAGGGACGGCGACGCTGGACAGAGGGAGACACAGACAATAAATACATGAGAGGAAGTCAGAGCAGAGCAGAAACACCTGGTGAACACAGCTGAACATAATACACACAGGACAAGAGGCTGTCAAACTAAAACAGGAAGTACGAGAAACACACACCGGGACGCAGAGGGAGGACAGCGAGGGCGAGACACACACAGATACACAACTGAGAAAACAGACAGCTAAGCAAACTTGAAGACAAGACTTAACAGGGGGAACGCTGTAGGAAGGACAGAGAGACGAGACAAAGACATGAACGGGACCAAATACTAACCAAGACAACCTAAACTCGAAATACTGAATGAACTCAAGAAAAGTAAACTAGGAAACATAAGATATACAGAAAACATTATAATGAATAAACAAGACTCCAAAACACCACAAACACAAAACACCGGCTCACCGACCCAGGAGCCCTACCAGTCTTAGCTGTTCTAATGAGGCATAACTAAAATCACGACCACGGTTAGAAAGACAGCAATACACTGTTTAAAATGAGACACAGGCTTAAAACTTACCTGGTTTTCAGACTTTATCAGAAAACATCCTGATTTCATACTGCCTCCTTCTCTTTCCTTATGCCTAAAATTCACAGGTCATCAGTAACAGTGACCAAACTTTGAAGAATAAAGACCTGCGGCTGTCTGAGGCTCAGCTGAAAACTTCTTTCACACATTATTTCACAGCAGCTTATGAAACAGTTATAACATTTCATCGGTTTATCTATCCTGGGAACATATTTGCAGCTCACATGTTTGTTCACCTACCGATTTGGGTCCGTGTACTTGAAGATTTTCCACTTTTAAAAATAAAACATTTTCACATATGGCGACTGGAGGGAGGGGCTGACAGTGACATGAATTATCGACCCCTAAGAAATTTTTCTGTAATTTAAAACAACTCAGTTTTAGAAAAAGATCGTGCTTTGGAAAAAGAATTAACTTTTTCCAAAGCACATTTTCTGCAGACATAACATTTTCTTCGTAATGACACCAAAAACGGGCCAAACTTCAGCAAGGAGAACGTCTGGGATGGTCCATCAACAACACTGCGCTGGTCTTTAATACGTTTCTGTGAGGTTTTCACCGAGGTTTTCTACCGGTGTCGTGCCAAGGTAGCTATCCCCGACAAAATTTGTTTCCCCTGCATCAGGAGCATTCGCTGGGCAGGGAGAGCAGATCCGCCTCCATTACAGCCAACTACATGTGGAAGTGGTTATGTTTTAGTTTTGTGAAAAAGTGAAAAATGAGTGTTGTTACATTACCGTTAAGTTTTAGGGTTACAACAGAAAATGATACATTTATTGTTCTTACGTGGTATCGGACGGGATTATTCCAACAAACCGAGGACGTTGTGCCTGATAGTTATTTGTATCCTCCTGTAACTTTACTGTATAAAGAGCTAAAACCTCCAAAGTCTTCGGAGTAATAAGTCCTGAGACTTTGGGGGTGTTTGTGAACTAAAAGTCAAGAATGTGGGATAAATTTTTTATCTGTGATTTGGAGAGCCCAGCATGTGCTCCCGACACAGAGGAAACAAATTTTGTCGGGGAGACCCACCTTGGCACGACACCGGCAAACAGCCCACTGACCGATGATTCAAAAACAGCTCAGAGGTTGAAGCCACACCAACGTCAGAGATGAGAGTTTGCCATCAGCTGAATATACTTCTTGAATCCGTGTCAGGCTTTGTAGTGAGAGAAAGTTTGTGTTTAAGAACTCATTTACGTCACGTTTTTATCAACTACAGCAAAATCAGATATTCTCTCTGTGTTTCTCCGTGAATCTTCTGCGTTACTCTGCATTATTTTGGTGTTTCTCTGTGTCTCACTGCTCCTCTCCTCGTGTCCTCCCTTTGTGTTAGCTTTTCCAGTTTAGGTTTATGTTCTGTTCTGCCCTCACCTTGGTTTTCTCACTGTAAATAAATCTCCACTTGCATCTCCACTGCCATCTGCATCTTGGGTCCTCATTCATTCCACCACACGACTGCTGCCCCAGCCGTGACACGAACTTGCCGTGCGACATATACGCACATCGAACGCGTTGCGTTTCTGTTTTTTTCCAAATGCACTGTGAAAAACATGAAGTTGACATGAAGCCACGATGAGTTGGTCCTGATGAGACTGAATGAGAAAAAGAAGAAACAGATTCTGGCTCGTCCGATCCTCAGCAGCAGCAGGGAAAATTTCATGGTTTGATCCAGGATGTGAGGCTTTTGTGCTTTTCAGGATGTCAGTGGGTCAGTTTGGGCCACATCTGATAGTCATTTCAGAGAGGCAACTGACCCGGAGCAGCGTTTAGCTGTGTCTGAGGTAACACAGATATTTTCACTGTTTCCATGTCATTGTATGTTCAGTAACTGTGTGCATTTTGTGTTACAAGACCACAAGTTTCCAGTGGTGCGACTGGTCAGATCTGTTTTTTCAGATCCGAGAAATCGAAAAACTCGAGCACGGTCTGAGAAATAAATGCTGCAAATTCATCTGGCGAAATGACGTCGTCAGTGTGAACGGCTGCATCAAGAATGGGTGAGTCTGAAAACTGGTACACACAAAATATTTGCACAGATTTTAAACTTCTGGTGTGTAAAAGCCGTAACAAGGAAAAGCTACAAAGCGCAGTGCTGCTCAAACACCTGAACTCACGCTAACTCACGGTGCACTGAACTCTGCTAATACGAGTCTGTGTAGGTGGAGTAGATGTTCACAACGGTTTATTTTTAAAAAGATGCCTGCGTTTCATTTCTTCATTGCTATAATACGACTGATATTTCTTGCTTTGTTGTACATGGAAACAGCATCAGCATCTTTCATCATAGTTTCAGTTTTTTGCCTGTGAGCAGTGTTGACCTGAGAGATGACGGCACTGTTCTGTCCATGTTCGCTGGTTCTTTTCCCACATTAGATTTTGGTGCTTTACTTGCTCGAGTGTTACAACGCAGGTCTTAAATCCTGATGGTGATACGGCTCAACAAAATCCCTGAGATATGATGTTTACAATTTGTCAAAACCATTTAGTCATCCGTAAATGGAATACACTTTATGTGCTGCTGTTGTCCACACAACGAGCTTTGGCGTCGAATGTAGTGAACGTCTCGATGACTAAGCTAACGTCAGAGTTCGTTTACCTCATCGTAAAGTCGACTCTGTGCGTCAGTGCCATCATGGCAAAGTCATAAAACTTTGCTAAGAGGTGAAGCACAAGCAATGCAAAGGGTCTTACCTCAGTCGCTTTATTTCAGATGGACGCATAAGACATATAATTTATGCTGTATTGATTTACAAAGAGAAAAGTCCAAAATCAATTTGTGCCTGAGGTCAAACACGAGCCCGCGTGGCAATCATCTCCGACGTGGAGCAAAGGGAGAAAACATGAGGAATTCTATAAACAAGAAGAAGTGACTCAAAGTTTGAGTATTAAAACAATCTGGACCTCAGATCGAATGATTGGCCAAATTCAAAACATCAAAGAGCCGCAAAAGTGAAACCAGCAAACCAGAAGTGATGATCTCCTAAACCGAACAAAAACGTGAAAAAGCCTAAAAAACTGTTATTACAGTATGATTATTATTATTGTTGTTGTTACACCGATTCACTGGATAATGATTTCTTTTTTTCTAACCACTATTATTAATCTAGAATCTAACTTTGATTATTTTGATGTAAATCGTCCAAACTTACAGATTGATCTTTAACTTTATTATCAGACAAAAGCCAAACAGTTCAGAACCTTTTGTGATCGTTGTCATTATTATTATTCTGGTGACATTTTATAGGGGAATTAACCATCGTCAATTAAATGATAACTGAACATTTAAACTCCTAGATTAGAACTTCACTGACTTGAAGTGTTGGGGCTTCTAAATCAGTAGAAAAATGCTTTGGGCTTCATCCCGAGTCCCCCTCTGCGCGGTTGTCAGATGGTGTGTTCTGGAGGTGTGCTTCCGCACCGAGGGTCATTCTGGTCAGCGGCCTTCTAAGTGGCATCTAACGTGCCGCGGAGCTGGAGTGTAAAGGGTCACTGATCGGGTCGCTGCTAAACAAAGTTCATCACAGGTCTTTAACACTGAATTTTACTCGTCCGGTGCTGCAGCTCGGAGAGGCGGCGAGCTTCAGGGCGGAGGACAGGACGGCATCAAGTCTGTGAGTTCAAAACAAAAATGAGGGAAGAAAAAGAAAATGACTTCTGTTAACAACATGTGAGAGAAACCTTATTGTACAGGATGAACTGTTGAGCCAGGATTCAACAACCAAAGTTTTCTCATTTCCAGCTTCAGGTGGTTTTGGTTTGAGCGTCATTAACGTATCAGGTTATTTTACTGTCTTTCATCAAATCATTTACATGTTTTTCACATGATGAAAACTACAAGAAAACAAACTTTGGTCCCACACTGAGCGAGTCTGATGTTTCAGATTAGAGAAGAAAGCAAATTGAGTCGTTTTAGATTAATAATAATTTCACTTTAAACCGCAGAAAACCAAACCATCATTAACGAAGCTTTAATATAGAAAACGTAGGCTGTTGTTTAAGACCCACATTCAGCGTCTCTGTTTGGTTTCTAATATTTTGTCTTTGTTAAGATTTTAAACTTTAGATAAGGCTGTGTATTATTTTCAGAGTGTTAAAGTTCAAACTGAACATTATTTGTTTGACTTTGTTACTTTTTCAGAGGTTTGTTACTTTTTTGCACTGTTACTTTTTCCAGATTACTGTTACTTTCTGAAATAGAATCTGTTACATCTCTCAGACACATTGTTACTTTGTTACTGTTACACACTAGAATCACCTTTAAAATGGAGTATTGTTGCTTTGTAGCTAATATTTTTGAAGTAAAACAGCTCAGACTGTATAAAATTATTTAAATAAAACTGACTGCACTGTTTTTCGGCTACGTGGCGGACATTAACTTAAAGAAAATGTGAAGTGAGCATCGGTGTGTCTCACTGTGAGCTCTCAACACAGCTCGCTGGGCTCGTTTTTATTGTTTTATGTTTGTTTTTTTAATGCTTGATTCATTTGCAGTTCAGCTGCTTTACACAAAATAAAAAAATCACAGTTTTCATACTGTTGATGGCGCAAACCCAGACAGGGTCAAAGACCATCCACCATCCCCCCCAAAAACCTGCAGCTGCTTTGGGTTTTCATTGAACTGACTGGTGTTTATTAGTCTGATGAATCTGAACCATTAAGAGTTTTTAAAAACCTCCCGAAGCTGAATTTAGCCCATAAACTCTCCTCTGAAACCCAAAAATGGCACTCACTCTCATTTCAAGTCCAAACTGATAATGCGATGATAAGCCAATTTAAAAAAAAACAACTTTTTTATTGATTATTTTTACTATTTCAAACGTCCCCGATTAATGTTTTTAATTTTCGTGGCTGAATTCTGTTCATTTTATTGCTTCATTTCCCTTTTTGATAAACAGACTCTTAGTGTATTTTGTATTTAATATTAGCATTTAAGACAAACACCGATGCCTAAAACACAAAAATATGACACTTTAAACTGTGAGTTCCAGGGGTTTAATGTCAGCGTTGTGTTTTTTGAGCTCTTGTGTGAAAGTCAGACAGTGATGTTGATGTTTTTGTGAAATTAATTATTTTTTTATAATGTAGTCATTCAACTGAGGTTTTCCACCCGCAGAAGAAAATAATCCCACAGTTTTCATGAGTGGGTTTTGCAGAATAAGATACAGAGTTTATGATCTCGGTTTTATTTAGAACTAAAGTGAAAGATTAAGCCCCTGAAAACAACCTTTACAGCATCAACAGGTCACGTGAGCGCAGACCCACCACAGGTCGAGCTCGTCGTCATTAACACGAGCACTGAGACGGACAGCTAACAGCTAACGCTAACAGGTTGTGTCACATTGTTGTTGTTGTTTATGACTGACGTGTGCAGAGCTGCAAACACCCGGATGGGTGTGCAGCTTTTTAAAAGATGACAAACCCCCTCGAGGATGAGAAATGCCACGAGGACACGAGGAGGAGGAGTGCTGGTAAGAAAGCACAGCGATGACACTTTGATTTGTTTCAGGTGAACAGATGTTGAAGTATTCAGGAGACAGTTTTTAGTCTAATTTGTACACATTGAAGTTATTTGTAAGACATTTTTGAAGCGATGAAATTTTGTTGCAAAAAGAAACTTTTTTTTACTGAAGTTTGTATTTAATACTTTTCGTATGTATAAAGAAATCCATAAACTTAAAAACGTAAAAGCTTGCTTCAGATGGTTTTAGTCTTTTATCTCAAATATCTTCAGAATCAGGAAAGGAAGTAAACTTCAACACAGGTTATTCTGAATCATAAACATGTTTCAGGGTTTAAACAGAACTGGAAGTGTTGGTTTGTTTGATTAGACAGCAAAGATTCTGCCTGTCAGGATGTGGTGATTTCCCAGAATACTAACAGCCAGTGAAGGCAGCCCTGTGTTAATGCAGCAGGTAAAATCAAATGGAGACAATTTAAGAAAAATAAAAAATCATCTGGAACAGTGCAAACATTAATCTCAGGTAAAGTCTGAAAGAAATGAAACAGTTTAAAAAATATTTTGTTTTATTCTGATTTTCATTTTAAAATTTGAATATTTAAAAAGTTCTTTTTGGTGACACAGAACAAAAAAATAAAATAAACCAACTGATTTAAAAAAACAACAACAGACTCCTAAAAACAGTCAAATGCTAATTTTAATCTTTTCTCTTCGCAGAATTCATATAAAATATTTTCTTAACCCTTTTTATTTATTTATTTCTTGTTTTTGTGGGTGGAGCCTGACATGTCTCAACCTGCAGACATTCAGTCATTGTGGGAAAAATGCATTGTTTTAACTGTATTCAGCTTTATTCACAGATATCAGTAGGTTACTGTATAAATGCAGAATATATTTGACTGAAATGTTTTATATTTGTTTGACTTTTTCAGAGCTATTAGTGAAACAGGACATTGCTGTTATTAAAAAAACATAAATGTTAATGAAGTTAAAAAATATTAATCTGCAACATAAAATTTTAACAGATAAATGTTACGTACACACAATTTACAAATGTGTACATTTATTAAAGGAACAATTTGAAAAGTATTTATGGCAGAAATTGTGATTGTTACAAAACATTTTGTAACTTCTGTTGCAAAAGTAAAACTAAGCTGTTAGCCTATGAAGTTTATTTTTAATGTATAATTTTTAAATTCTCATGAAAATGTTGGTAATTAAATATCTAAATGCAAAAGCAAGAGGACGGTTTGCACATGTTTGTGTTCAGACGAACCTCAAAAGGCAAAACTAGAAAGTTAATTTTCTGTTGTTATTTTTTTTTACATTCAAAATTTTTGAAGTTTAACTTTTTTTAACCAAAAAGGAAATGGTAACTAAACTCTAGAAAAGCCTGTGAGTCTCTGAATAAATGGAAATAATAGTAAAGAATCTAATTTTTTTTATACATCTAATAATATTTTGGCATTAAATGTGATTTTTAATAAAGACGAAGACGTCCTGTGTGACTGTTCTTGGTTTTCTGCAGAGAAATGTTCACAGCAGAGCTGATGGAATCAGTCAGGCAGGATTTTAGACTTTACAGCACACAGGAGGAATGTAGAGCAACCAACCAACCAACCCCCCTCCATCACACACATACGAATGTAAAACAGCACCAACACGCTTTAACCCCATTAAGACGCGGCTTTAAATAACTTCCTGCTCCTGTGTTTTGACAAATGACTCACTTGCGCACAACATGATGAAAAAATACTCACTCAGTCATTCTTTGATACTCAGTATTTACACATACTGTCTCTCATTTCTACTCATTTCTACTACTGTTTTGCAACAGTAGTAGAAAAAGTAGGTTTCTGCTCATCAAACATCCAAATCTTCCTCTGGTTTTACTCATTTGCACTTTTTCGTAGTTAAGATAGTTTGTTATGATCAGAAGATGTTGTAACAGTAAAGAGAAAGTAAGCTGATTGATTTCTTTTAAAGGATTAACAAAAGGCCATAAATTGCTTTAATGAGCTGTGATTGTACCAAACATCCTGGAGTCCTCGAATCTCTAAATTTAACACCTCAGATCTGCTCTAATGGCACGATTAGGCTCCCATGAACCTTAAATTCGGTCATTAAACTCCTAATCTGTGAGATTTCAGGCTTCACTTTGGTTCTTTCAAGATCACGTTTGGTTGTTTTGACACTTAAAGTTGCTCGTTCCGCATCACTTTTAATCTTCGTGTTACTATGAAAAGTTTAAAGGGCTTCGTTTCCTAAAGCAAAAAGGTTAAATGTGTGTTTGAGCGGCTTCGGCACGTCAGTTTGTTTTTTTCTGCCAGCCGCGTGTTTTCTTCTGAGCTTTCATTCATTGGAGTTGAGTCGCTCGCACGGCGGTCGGCGGGTTTTGGCAGCGACCGATGGCCTTGAACCCTCGGTGGCCTTTTGTAAGGGCATTGACTCGCGGGACAGCCAAAATGCAGCAAAACTGTTCTGCAGTATTTTCAAACAAACAACGCAGGAAATAAAAAAAAGCTCTGACCCGGGCGGCCGCGGCGCCGCTCCCACCCCGCCCCCCGGTGAAGATCGCGTGCAGAATCTAGGCAACCCCGAGCGTGCTGAGGGAGCGCTCGCTGCTGCGACGTGACCTTCCGTTCCCTTCGCCAAACAGCCTGTCGATGTGGGGGCTGCCCGACTTACCGAGCATGCCCAGTAGCGTCCGCAGTGTTTCGTGACAACACTAATAGTCTGCATGGATCACTGGCACGCAGAGTCACTTCTAATTAGAATTATCTCAATCTTCTGCAGGATTTCAGGCTTTTTTTCTCTTTTTCCGTGGAGCGCCGCCACCTGAGTGGTCCACCCAAGTGCCAGTTTCCCCTCTGACTCCGCCCCCTGCTCCCTCCCGCCGAACCGTCACTCGCTTTCTGCAGCCCAGCCTCCTTCCCCTCCCCCCACAGCTTTCCTTTCCTACTATGAAACAAGAAAACACAGGAGGGGGAGGAATTGGGCGATCCCGACCCGCTCTTCATCCTCACCTCGTGGCTTCACGCTCTATTACCTATGCGTGCTTCATCTTGACTGCGTGTTTGTTGCACGTTCCTCGCCCTCCATCCATCGTTCCTTCTAATGAGCGTCTGCTTTCACGCAAACATCTGCAGGTTTTCCAGACGTACAGTTAAAGTCAGCCGCCTTCCCTCCAGCTGACCCTCTCCTGAGACGTCAGCCATTTTTAACCCACTTCCTCTGTCCAACAGAGGAAGGTGGCAGGGGGGTAGAAATCAGAGAGGAGGTGAAAAGTGATGGATGTCGCCTCAACCAGCTCGGATTATAGCTGGTACCTCACCGAGTAGCTAAAAGCGGGAGGAAAGGATTCGTCCTCCCTTGATTAACTCGGGTTTAATCTCCGTTTCCTTCCCCGACACCCTCCTCTGAAAGGAAAGCACAAAAAGCTGCAGGGCTCCAGCTTTACGAGCAGGAGGTCAAAGGTCAGAGTTTCACTCAGAAAACACCTCAAACAGACAAATAGAAATCTTCACAGCTCCACTCAGGATGAGAGAAAACTGCGAGAACACTGGACAGTTTCAGACGAGTCGAGAGCAAAAGTTCAGATGACTTTCTCTGATTTTTACCCCCGAAAAGCCGAAGAGTTCAGGAGGGAAGGCGAGGCCGGATTTTAACTGTCCGCCGACAGACAGACGGACGGGCCGGCGGGGCTCAGACAGGCAGGGAGGGAAGAGGGAAGAGACAGAAACGAGAAGAAAGCGTCAAGCCGGGCAGACGGGCGGTCAGTCAAAGAGACAGAGAGACAGACAGGTGTGTGCAGCGATCAGACGGCGAGATTTAAACAGGCAGGCAGTCAGACGGACAAACTGCCAAAGAGTTAGACGAGCAGGCCGAGAGACAGGTGCAGGTAACGCTTCCTCAGAAACACACCGGAGAGGCTTTTTTCACGTTTGGATCTGAAACTGTCCAAGGTTTCAGGTACCGGCGAGCGTGCGGGGGGTGGCTTTTTTGTTTCTCGTCTGCAAATCTGTGAAATCGGATTAAACGTGTTGAGGAGGCTGATTCTGATGTCTGCTGATATTGTGTATTTGTCTCACTCTCAGTAAATCCCATGAAAGCGGCAGACCCACAGTAAATGTTCGCTACACCACCGTCTGATAGATTCTCTCATCCCTCTGCACCGCCCAGCCCCGCCACTGTTAAAGTTTCACCTCACGTCACCTCGGCTCGCTCGGGCACAGTCGCCAAAGTGTTTCTGAACCATCAGCATCCTCCAGATATTCATTTTTTCCTTCCAAAGTCCAACTGAAAGTTCTTCTCCTTCTTTCTTTAACCCTTTAATCTCCACATGAAAGCAAACTGGAATCGTTCAGCTGCTGCTGTCCGGACTGAAAGCGTCAGGAGACGCTGCCGTCTGTGGCAGAACCTGACGTGTTACCTGGAGGTCAGAGGTCGTGTAGAGGACCCAACTGCAGGGTGCTGAGGCAGGCAAGTAAAATCAAAAAGGTGAAACCCACAAAAACACGAAACATGAACAAGACTGTAAAACCAGAAACTAAGGCAGGAGACCCTCCTTCTGAATCGTGACAACTAAAACAGCTGATTTTTATTTCCTGCTGTCTAACAGGTTTTACACTCGTGTGCATCATAACTTGTTTGTTTCTGCCTCCTCATCTTTTTATAATCCTTTAGGAATAATTCACCTTTCTTTAACATGTAACCAATCAGACTGCCGGGACAGACGGGCTGACATGCTGCGACATCCACGGACATTTCCACAACCGAGTGGCACCAACAGAGGACGTGCAAAGGTTTCACTGAGTCACAATATGAACAGTTTTAAGAGTGAACCTGTCGTCACCACCATCTGGAAACACGGAGCTGCAAGCTGGTGCATCAGGAGGACTCCCTCATGCTGTCACCTACAGTGAGATCACGCTGGCACACACCAAAACTCTACGAGCGCTAAACGTCTGAACAAATCCTGGAACAATTTCGTCCCGTTTGTTCCAGATTATTAGGAACTTAATGAAACACGGTGTGGTGTTTTCACAGATGTACTTTTTCAAGAAGAAATGGCTCTGAGAGACGGACAAAGAGATGGCGTCTAAAGTAACATAGAGATTTTCAGTTAAAGATGAGAAAGGTCTGCTGGAAACATGGCAGTCGGCTTCACAGCTGCTTAAGGATGGTGAGGATGATGAAGGAGAAGCTCTTCACAGAGGAGGCAGCAGGACGTGGAAACTGTATTTGACCAACAGATTTGGGGTTTTGGCTGAGCGTAACGTTATGGACATTATTAAGCAGAGACTCCAAAGATTCTCTGGTTCTAGCTTCTCAAATGAAACATTTCTGCTGTTTATTTAAAAATGTGATTGAAATTGTGGATTTTCCACTCGCAGGTCATCTGGCTCCATCATCTGAGGTCGTCCTCTTTCCCTCCTGCCCAGCAGCTCCACCTTCCTCATATTTTGTGCAGTATATCCACTCTCCCTCCCTCCTCTTCACATGTCCAAGTTTTATTATAATGATTAAATGTTAAATAACTGAATCAAGCCCATAATCACTGGTCTAATCTGTAATAATAAAAAAGGTTTCGTTCCACTTTTACACACAGAAACCGACATCGGAAGGTGGCTGAAGCAGGAGGACATGGTGTATCTGTAGAGCAGGCATCGCAGAGGAGATGGAGCAGAGTGGATGAAAGCAGGACACGGCCGATGGAGTGTGCAAAGAGAGGAGGTGGAGGATGGTAGAGCAGGAGGATGGTTGGTTGGTTGGTTGGTTGAAGGGGGAGGATGAAGAGACACGATAACAGCAGGAGGAAGGAAAAGGCAGATGAGATGAAGACTGCAAAGACTTGCGGGGGGGGAGTAGAAGGTTCATGGAGCTGGCATTTGGAGGATAGCAGCAGGGTAACGAAGAAAAGGTGAAACCGAGACTAATGAATGAAGGGAGGGAGGGTGAGGGTGAAATGACGAGCTCACAGTGGTGGTGCACACGAGAAAAACACTGACAAATCTGAAGCTCCAGGTTTTAGCTCTCAGTGCCCATCGGCCTCCTCAGGCTCGATGATTATTGACATGTTTCTGAAAGAAATGCTCTGCGGGAATCAAAACATGACATTAAACTGTTCTAAGATGTTTTCTTCAACAAATAACTGTAAATGATATTTATGACGGAGAGCAGTAACTGCAAGCCGAAGACACAGATAGCAACTTCTAACACTGTAAACATTGTGTTTATATATATATAATTTATTTGTACTTTAATAAGATAGATAGTTCCTTTGCACTGAACGGGACTGTGTATAATTTCGTTGTGCTTTTGGAAGAAAGATTCTGATAAAGACTAAAGGATGCGGAGGTTTAATGAAGCAGTGGTAAATATTTCAGAGGACAGATGCTCAACCTGAGGCTGGAATATCAGTCGGCTACCAACCTCTGCACAGTGAACGGATGTCTTTATAGAAATGTGTTTTTAGGGAACGTTGGTGCACCGTGATTGGTCCACCTGTAAGTCCGTCATCTGTTTGAGCATGTGAGTGCAGGAAAGGCATCACAAACATTAGAGACAGCTGTGATCTTCACCCAAATCCCAGCGAGGCGACAGGCGGTGCCGACATCCAACGGTCACAAGAACCGTGAAAAGGTTCCTGGGAGAAAGAAACGACTACGAGGAAATAAAAATAGACCACAGCAAGGAAGTTTCACTGCTGCAGAGAGAGTGCAACCCAAAGGAAGCTTTGATGTTTTATTCATTTAAGAAACTGATTGAAGTAAAAGCATCGTCTTCCTCGAACCTAAACACCGACGCTTTTGTTCCCTGAAGGTGCGGCAGGTGTCCAGAGCTGAATCTCGACCCCCGACGCTTTGCCCGGCCACCATCCGCCCCGACCACCTCCAACTCACTCGTTCACGACAACAGCCAGCTGAAATGTGACGTCTTTATTTTAACTGTATTTATTCCCACAGCAAAGCATTTCACTGGGATGTTTGAGATCAGCAGCAAACCTGATGGGTCATCTTTGGACGTGTTTTCACTGATTAGCAGTAAACTTCACTCAAAGCCGAAAAGCTGAAGGAGGCCAAACGTCTCTGATCATGATTCACTTCCTGCATTTTTATTTCTGTATTTTTTTACTTTTTTATTTCTGCACAATCAAACATGCCTGACTCTGACCTCGAGCCACAGATCACACGATCCTGAGCCAAGGGCCTCCTCACTCCTTCATCCTGCTTCGTCTTCATCGGCTTTTATTTTCCTTTTTATTCATGTTTTTATCGTTTCTGTTGTTTTTCACCTGTTATTTGTACTGTTATTGTAACTTTGTGACCTTTATGAGCATTTATTAATCACCCTGGGTATTTGTGTTTTGAACTTTTGTTCCGGTTCAGTATTTCTATGTCTGTCAAAGCAAACTTCTATAAATAAAGTTATTATTTGCTGCTGTTGTTATTGATTTGGGGAGAAAAGGGAGAGGAACAGGAAGTGATGGGACAGCCAAGCAGAGCTGTAGGACAGTGAATGAGGAGGAAAAAAGAGGCGAGAACACGAGGAGAGAGGAGTGAAAGGAGGAGACGAGGAGGAGGAGGTGAGGCAGGTGGGTAAACCAGGATCAACTAAAAGCCCCTGTGCTGGAAGAGTGCGTGGATAGCTTGACCTTCCTCTGCGCCCTCCTCTGCCTCTGCCCCCGTGCAGCCCCGAGTGCTCATGGGAACTTTCTGCAGCCAATAAAAGCTCACTGGAAACCAGCGTGTAGACCAATGAGATCCTCTGGAAACCACCGTCCCTTCCTCTGCTAGTCTTTCTCCTCTTCTTCGTCCCCTTTTTCTTCTTCTTCTGAGTATTTGCGTTCAGGCCCATTGCGTGACCACTAATCACCTCAGAGGTCGAAGCGGCTCGAGCAGCTGGGCGCCGTCCGCCGCCACCGCTCTCCGATCAGCTGATCGGCTCAGCTCGGCTTGTGGTTAATAATGTCGCGGCAGCGGCGAGATGTTTCACTCCGAAAGGACGCTTCCCCCTGCCGCTGAGGGGTGGCGCCGTCTGAGAGGTCAAAGGTCACAGCCGAGGCGTAAGCACTGCGACAGTAAACACGACTTCCTGTAAATGTTTGAGGAGAAGCTCGTGAACTCGCTGAACTTTAAAAACCTCATTTTATATCCATCAGATTCACTTTAAACTATCTGTGTGCTGGGATGTTGGCACACGCAGGCTTCCATACATGAAAACAGACGCACACTCCCGATTTCGCTTTTACATCGGAGGACGTAACACAGAATAAATGCAGGTTAATGCATTTTTTTTACCTAAAATATTCATCAGCCATGACTGTTTCCCACATAAACACATATTCTGTGTTTAACAGCTGTGTTTTACACATAAACACATTTATTGGCATTTCTGGGTTTGCAAACCTTAAAATAACCACAGCTACATTAAAAACCACTTTGACACATTTACTAAATACTGGTTTTAAACCAGTGGCCTAACTGGGTCACTGTGCATTCATAACGTAACACTAACGTATTATGGATTATTAATGAGCTCGTGAAATGAATGGGAAGCATATATCCGAGCCTGCGTTCATTTCAAATTCATATGAAATTATCATCAGTTTTAAATTAGCAGCTAAAATGTATAAAAGTGATGCAGCTCTATTTTAATTTAATTTAATTTATCATTCTTTGTGTTTGTTTGTAATTAGAATGAAATTTTTTTGTGGTTTTTGGAGTATTTTTACCACACAATGGCTGACTTTTTAAAATAATTCTAAAATGTCCTTTAGAAATAAATTTGACTTTTAATTAAATTAAAGTAAAACATTTTTTTTTTTTACTTTCTATTCACATATTTTTAGTCATTCATGTAAAAAACATGAAATAATGAAATGTAAAATCACCGATGCATTCTTTTAAGTTATCTAAAAAATAAAAATAAGAATCTTTTGTTTATTTTGGTGAAACAGGAAGCCAGGAACAAGCTATTTACTTTTTCATTTACAATATGAATATTAATGTAAGTTAAAGACTGGTTTCAGATTTTAATTTTGCATATAGGGTTTTGTTTTGTTTTGTTTTTGCTGAGTTTTTAATGCTATCCTGACACAACATATATAATGCTTTTTAAACGGGCTGACCTTTCCTGTGTCAGCAGCGACGTCTCTGTTAGCGTCTCGGTGTGGATGAAAGGAGAGCTTTTCTTCAGCTGTGAACAGCAGAAATCTGTAGTTTGGTCTTTTATCAATCAGCCTAATAAAAAGAAATAAATAAGCAATAATAATAACAACAAAAGCCGCACAGGTCTGCGGAAGACGCGCAGAGCGTTTGATTGTTTTGCGTTGTTCTCGGTTTGAAATCCAGTGAGAATCTTTTCTTTTATATCCCAAACGGCTCTTTACTTTCTTTTTCTTTATTTCCTGGTTTTAATAAGAATCATTTTATTACTTTTTACAGAATATTACCGTTTTTTTCTTTAATTCAGAATTTTATGTGTTTTTTTCCATTAGATTCTCGAGCGGCTTCTTTGTCTACGGAAATAAAATTAAACGTGTCTCAACTTTTTTTTTCTCCTCATAACAACAATGAAATAAATGAATCTATATTTCCTTTAAGAGTGTGAGCAGAAGCAGCTGCCGAGGGGTGAAGTCTCAGTTTGGAAGCAGGAAAACAAACCTGGAGCCACGACACAGACGTAACGACAAATCAGGCTGTTAAACGTCTGGAAGAGAAATAAAAGTTCAAGTTTGAGACTTTTTAAAACTTTAAAAAAAGTAAATCGTAACTTTGTCCGTCAGACCTTGGAGTAAGAAGAGAGAAACGCAAAAACAGTGACGGCAAAAAGACCGCAAACGCCACGAACATTTTTATAATGTATTATTAAGTTATTACCGGAAAAATCGTGTTTTTAATTAAAAAAAAAAAAAAAAGTGATAATTTTGATTGGATTTTTCCCCCCGTAAAATAAAAAAAGAAGCAGCACAGCAGAAAAGAGTCACAGTCAGGTTACCAAAGTTTGATGGTTTTCCTGCAGTGAGCACACTGAAATCAGTCAGTTATTCGTGATTTTCACTTTTACAATAGTAATTTTTTAAAAATCCACCATAAACTGTTCAAAGGACAAAAATACAATTATGAATATAATTAAGCAGCTAAAACTTATTAGCTGATGGAATAATACTTTTTAATTAAGTTTAATTAATTCTAACATAATTTCATGTAATTTAAAGTTCGTCTGAAAAGCTTTTTAAGTTTTTAACTAAGTTTTGAAGTTTCATCTGTTTGAAATGTTCCTTTTTTTATTGTGTATTTGCATAATTATGCAAAGAAATCAATTATTTAAAGTGACAAATCAGAAAACACGTTTTTGTTTTAGAGGGCAAAAACACTCAAACCCACACACACACATTACAGGTATTATAGATTATTATAGATTGTATAGATAGTATTATAGATTCCATGAAACTTTGTCGCTGGAATAAAACACAGTTAAACTTTAATGTGTTTTTTTCTTCTTCTGTTAACCAGCAAAATAAATCAGAACTAATCCAGATCTCTAATTGGTTACTTGGTTTGTAAACGAGCTCATGGGTATGATGTGAACTTTATAAAAAACAGTTTTCAGAGAGTTTAAGAAGCAATAATAAAGTCGATGTTTAACAAACTGTAAGCAGGCGGGCAGAGAGAGGTGAGCTTAGTTTCCCATCACATCCACAAGCACCAAAACTGACCCACACTGATCAGTAATCAGATTACAATTACAACAGTTATACAGGGTGTGCAACAGTAAATACGTGTGTGTGTGTGTGTGTGTGTGTGTGTGTGTGTGTGTGTGTGTGCGCAGCTGTAATCAGGCTGTAGTTGTGATGCTAAAACAGAACATCGATGATGATAAGACGATGAATCTGAACTTCGTTGCTAAAAGTAAAAAAACATTTCTGAAAGTTTATTAAATTCTAGATTAATCACCAGAAAGTGTGAGTACATAAACAAGTGATGGAAGCAGCATTTAAATTATTTACTTAAATAAAAGGGGAAAAAACATGCTGTGATATGCTTTAATAATCTTCTTTTAAAAGTAATTTTAACATTAAATAAAATAAAACACTACGACATGTTTATTACTGTTGCATTACATTTATTGATGTATTTTTTCAGACGGAGACACATTTAGGTGTTTTTATACAAAGTTTCTTGATTTTAATCGTTTAAAATGCAAAAACCCTTTTTTGTTTGTAAGGAGGAGTAAGAATGACAATAAAGGAGCACAATGAACAAAAATAAATAAAAAGCTAAATAAATAAAAAAAACACATGGGATTTTATTAAAAGCAGTCCAGGCGTGTTTTAATTGTAATATTCGTTCTGGGAAAACTGACAGAGTGAAAGTAAAAGTCAGTTCACCAAAATGTTCTGAAGCAACACATGAACGGACACATGTTGGGACTTTTATTTTGTAGGAGGCGTGTGGCTCTTGGCTGCTGGTGGTGTCGGGCGTTGTGTCGCCGAAGCTCATTTTAGTGACACTGCGGATGAAAATAACATCCGCCGCGTGCCCAAACTGCGAAGACGTTGCTGGGAATTAGAGGATAATTAGGCAGGAAAAAAAAAGAGCTCACCAGCGGCCGTTTGCTCACATCCCATTTCTTCTCCTCAGCTCAGAGTAATCTGAGAGGACGCCTCGGGCTGCACTTTACAGTTTGAGACTAGTTTAAAGAGGGGAGGGAAAAAATCCAAATACAGCAACCTGTTATCCAGCAGGACTCGGCTCAGTGAAAGCAGTGTGGGCAAACATGAGGCCGTTTGCTGCCTGCAGCCATGACACCAATCTGTGACTGTAATCAGCCCACACCAGAGGACTGATCGGTCCCATCCAGCCTCACGCCAACGTAATCTTCCCTAAAAGTGTATGGACACCCATATGATGGATGTCACTCCGATATTCCAGCCTTAATCTGCGGCTCTGACAGCTTCCACACTTCTGGCTTCATTCTTCCCACCAGATGTTGACCCTGCAGCGAGGATTTGCCCCCACGGATGAAGGAGTTGTCCCTTAAACTAAAAAACAGGCCGAGCTTCCAGGTCTGAAAACGGAAGCTGTGCGTTCTTTTAATGCCCAGCAGGGGGCGACTCCAGAGGATATCCGAGTGTACAGAAGTCTATGAGAAAATGAGCCTACTTCTCATCTTATTAAAACAGTTTCCTGACAAGTTTATCATCTCGCTCTTTAGTTTCAGGTCTTATGAAACACAACGTGAAGTTCACTTTGTAAAATATGATCTAATAAGAGTCTAAACGGAGAGTAAAACTGGGGCTAATTTAGGGCGGGGCTACCTCCTGACTGAAACGCCCTGAGACTGCAACAGCATCAAAGGTCAAACGAGAGGTCAACGTTTTGGTTAGTTTGCATAAACCTCATGTCAGATCTCTAATCTGCTGACTCAGGTTCACAAATTTCATTTGCGCCCTCTGTAGAGGAATTATGTGAAGTACAAGTTCCAGAGGAAAAGTTTATTATGGGGCAAATTCTGTGAATGTTTGAGGGATTTTTATCAAGCTCGACTGCTCATTCTATACATGCATGTTTTATAAAAACACAGAAATAAAATCAAAGTTAACTTAATTCTGCAAAATAACTACCTGAATAACAACCCAGAGCCGTTTCAAGGCTGCTGCAGAGTGACAAGATGTGCCTCTATTGCAGGAAGCATATCATGCTTCATAAATGCCCCAAAACGCACTGCAAACAGCATCTTCCTCCTCCATGAAGATCTTATGAAGGAGTAAGTCATGTACAGAGACCAGACAGTGTGTTTATTTTTGCTGTAAAGTTTTCACATGGGAGTCTATGGGGATGGACTCACTGCTGCCTCTGCTGGACATCAGAGGAACTGCAGGGTTAGGGACTTCAGCTTTGTACCAGGCAAGTTAGACTATGATTTTTGTTAGTAGCAACACAGATTGGAAAATGTGACTGTGGGCAGTTTCATAACTGATCTGGTGATAAATGTTTTGTCCAACAATATTCACAGTTGAGCATCAGCTTACATCTACCTCAGGTTCCTGTCTCTTAGCCATGAAAGTATTCATCTTCAAAAAAAAATGTGGTGATAAAAACGAAGATGAAAAAGATAAAAGAAGATTTTTAAATATCTCAGATCTGCATGGTTTGACTTTAAGTGGAGCGGTTCCCTTCAGTTATGTGGTGCAGATGGAGGAAACATCCATAGCACATCGACTGTTAGTGAACAGGATGCAGCTGGCACACAGTATCACGGGGACAGATGGTGGAGGAACAATAAGCAACAGGGCTGATGGGAAATGTGGTCCTAAATCTGAGAGAAAAGGCCTCAGAACACAGTAAAGGCTGCAGGCTGTTTACAAACCCACCAACAATAAGATGAATAAAACAGAATCATGTCGAACGTGTTTTCAGGTGTAAGCGATGATTGAAAGTCTCTGAAGGATCAAAGCTAACCCTAAGCCGTTTGGTGTCATGGAAACAGCAAATCCCCTCCACCCCACCCCAACCACCATCTTTACTGAGCGCCAATAGCTTGCTATACATTTGCTCCTGACCTGTGCCAAGACAAAGGCTTACAGGTCACTAATGTTAGGCACTGCTGAGGGATAAAGGTCTTTAATAAGCCTCACAGTAGATATAGAGTTTAGGCTTAATGGACGAGGGAAGGAAACAGAGTGGAAATACACAAATACCTGCGGCATCGGTCCCAAAAGGGAAGCACGTGTGACAGCACATGTGCTCCAATCCACCTGTTTAAGCATATTTTTAGTCATGATGTAAGGTGCCCAACATTTCACAATCGCAGGATAAGAATTCCATTTTTCTTCTTTGTAAATTAGAGATGGATGAAGATGATGGAAAAGTCCTTTAGCAGCAAAAACCCAAATCAGACACTCCTTGTAGCATTTTGAGATTTGCACAATGATAAGAGGGAAATAATTCCTCGAGTCGCTCTGTTCATTATGTGTCTGGGATTTGTTGCTTGAACAGCTGTCTTTGGGTCATGCAACAGCACCTCAGCTGGGCTTTCACAACGATTACTGTTGACGGAGCTGATCCAGGAGAACCGTCCGACTTCCCAGTAATGAAGCTGTCCATGAATTCAGCCAGGAGTGCTGAGGAGATGTTCCTCAGTGAACTGGAGGAAGCTCACTTTGTATTTGTGAAAGCTGAAGCGTCATCGTTACGTCTGATTTTAAATTAAACAGCACTTCTGTCCTTCAGTTTTCCTTAAAAGGAAGCAAATTAAAACATCAGCATTGTGCTAAAGTGTGCTGATTGGCTGTTTTAGGATTAAGGCCGTCCTGCCTCGATGGCGCTCATTTCCTAACAATAACTATAGAAGCGTAGTTACAGCGTCAGTCACGCAGGTGACTTCGTGTGATCGTTTGCATGAAAGACGCCGTCCTGTCTGCTGACACTCGTCGTGAACTCCACAAGCTGTAGTAAAACAAGCGAGAGCACGTCTGGGCCTGAAAATCAAAGTTTGAGGAATTTTTGTGCAAAGACGTGGACTACAGAGGGAAAACTGAAAATCATGGTAGGACGCACGATAACGAGGGAGGGAAAACAGACACGGAGGGGAGGTAAACAAGAGGAAAAGCAATTACTGAAATCTGTCTCTAAAAACATGAGTTTAACTTGAGAACATGAGTTTTTCCTTCCCACTGTCGCCAAAGTGCTTGCTCATAGGGGGTCATATGATTGTTGGGTTTCCTCTGTATCTATTATTGTAGGATCTACTACACAATATAAAGCGCCTTGAGGCGACTGTTGTTGTGATTTGGCGCTATATAAATAAAATTGAATTGAAAAAAATCGACTCTCATGCTTCATGCTAACGCCATCGTCGCTCACTAACAGCAGAACATGTGATCTTATTTATATGGAGGCTGCTCCACCTGTCGCACTGAGACTGAGCTCGCTCCTTCAGGTGCTTCAGGGTAAATTTCACGGCCCTGTGGCTCTGTGCACCAAATCACAACAGCAGAGTGTTTTATACTGAAGGTAGAGACTCTCGTGGTCCTTGTCTGTGGGTGGAGTTCACTCTTTATTCTCTCCTGGTTGGCCGGCAAACAGGAAACCACTGTCACAAACCTGCTGTTATCACATCGCCATGCTCAGCTATAATCTGATAAGCACAGGAAGAGGAAGCAGCTGCCTCGGTTCAACCAATAACCAAACAGAAGCATCACTCAGGGTCACCTGACACCGATGGTGAACATGTCCAGGATCCTCTTGCCCTGCAGCCAGCCCACCAGCATGATGACGCCTGAAACACATCAGAGACAGACTGAGCGAGGCGTGCAGACGCCATGGCGACGGAACAGATGTGCAGGGTTAACGCCTGTGACAGAAGAGCCTTCGGGAGCACGACGCAGCACCGGGCCAGCTCACTGCAGACACAGTCTCTCACCTATCACAGGTTCTCCTCATAATCACATGATCATCATAAACTCACCAATGATGCAGAAGGAATAAAGCGACAGCTGCTTCCCCAGCAGGTCCATGCTCTTCTGCAGAGGAGTTTTAGGAGTCTGACAACAGTAAACAGGAAACAGGTGTTTTCATGACATTTTACCCATGAACCCCGTCACTGTGCCTCTGGCTGCAACTCTGTGATATCTGTATTGAATTATACTCAGATTTAATGTGGGAGACCTCACCTCCTCTGCTTGCATCATCTTGAACACCTCCCCGAACTCAGAGTTCTCTCCGGTTCCAATGACGATGCCCTGAAGAACATCAGAACACCTTTGAGCAGGTAAAACAGGGTCACACTGTGTAAGCATCGTTTAAACATCAGCTTCAAAAGCTTCAATACCAGCAGCTGCAGTCCCTCTGGTGTCCAGCTGAGGCAGCATTGAGTCAGGTTTACAGCCTTGTACAGACTGGTGTGCATCCCCCATCATAACACCTGTCCTGTCCTCTTTAAATTGTATTCAAGCTTATGTTTGCATTATTAGGGGCGTGGCCCATCTGACAGGTAGATCGTGACACAGGTGGCCGTAGCCACTGGCTTCACCTGAGCTGGACCTCTGGACCGTGTGTGTGCTGTCGGAGCCTTTTGGAGCATTTTTAGTGACATCATGTGACCAATAACATGGCTGCTGTGAGGTCACTGAAGTCTGAGCTGTGAGAAATTCGAGGGTTTTGATTGGATGTTAGTAATTAGCAGGTATCTATGTTAGCTCTCCACATGTGGGCACTTCTGCCAGCAGCCACTAAGATGACGTTTACAGAGTTTTCTACAACAGTGGCGGCCGTCCTATACGCCGTCTGTTATCACTGAACCATCGACGCAGGCTGGATATAAAGATGGAGGACACGTTATCACTTCCTCACACCGTCTAAACCTGCAGCCAGAATCTCTCAGTGCACAATCATTTCCTGTAACTTCAGCGTCCCGCTGCTACCTTGGCTTTGCCGCAGCGCACCAGCGTCCCCATGAATGCAATGTTGCTGCGAGAGGCGATGTCTCCGTTGGTGGATGCCGGCTGGTGGGCGGTGGACTTGGCGCAGGGGGTGGTCTCCCCCGTCAGACTGGACTCATCCACCGACAGGTCGGTCGCCTGCGAGGGCGGAGGACACAGATTTAACTTTAACCAGGAGAGATAATCTGACCTTTAACCTCTACCCTGCTCAGTTTCACTAAAGCCATCATTTACCCCACCCCCACCCCCACCTCAGAGCAGACGGCCATCTTTACACGACTGCAGCTACTCTTATTGAAGGTTCACACACGTTTCCCAGCGTGATGTGCTGTTTACTCCTGAGACAATCCCAGTGAAAATAAATGCCTCAAAAGTACCGACTACACCTGTTTCAGGGATACCTGTGGGTAAAATGCGACTTGGGGAAAATAAAAAGCATTCTGTGAGTCTGTAATTAACTCGCTGATGCTGCTCAGAGCTCGTTTAACTGATGAGGACCGTTTTCACTGTAATTTGTTGCACGTGTTAAAGATGGACGCAGGACGAGTATCATGGTGACCTTCTCTGTTTGTTCTGATGTCTGTCGAACCTGCAGTGAAGCAGGGAGCTGCTCGATAATCAGAAACTCACCGTGGACTTCCTGTTGGACAGGGGGCGCTCTCGAGCTCCCGCAGAGTGGATGGATAACCTGAGATTTGTGTGAAAGTTTTCTTCTGTGTGCAGAAGCAGCAGCAGGCTGGAGGTGGAAACTGATGCTATAAGAGACTGCTGCTCGCTTCATGCCCAAAACTAAAATGGAGGTTCGTGGTAACGCTCACAGAAGCCTGTGAAACATCTAAACCTGGACCTGCGGTCTGAAGGTCTCCAGTCAAAAACAGGCTGAAAACTTCTAGAAAAAAAATATTTACACACAAAATTTACATTTTGCTTCATTCTGGGACTCGAGAGCACCCCCTGCTGGGGGGGTTTAATTTATTTCTGCTGCTCCTCTCACACCGCAGGCCTGATCAGAGGACGTTCTGCTCCCGTGTTTGCAGGAATCTGATCTTCTCTGAGCTTTCAACCTGAAAGAATATAGTTTCTTTCTTGCTTCCAGCAGACACAGCTGTGATCTCTCCTGTCCCAGAATCCCTCACTCCCAGGGAACTGATAGAAACCTGTCGGTATGTTTTTACCTCAAAGAGACGGAGGTCAGCCGGGACCTTCTCCCCCACCGACAGGCAGACGGTGTCT
>VUQG01020852.1:25501-37877 GCA_015106755.1 Etia nguti | reverse complement strand
CACCAATGTACCTAATTCTGTCTGCATCCAATCAGGAAACTTCCCCTACCAATCAAATGATAAAACAGAGATGGCATTCCTTGGCATGAGTTAATATCTCTAAAGAAATTATCACCAGAGAAGAAGGCAAATACACAATATTTAAGAAAAAAAAATATGCAGAGTAGCAAGACTTCACATGGCTTCTCTGGACATCTGATAAACAGATACCCAAAAGAACATAGTGACCGAATTCAGTTTAAAAAAGAAAATCTGCTGCAGGAAACAGAAATGGCACACAAAAACTAGTGGTTGTGATAAAGAAGACAAAAAGAGGGCAAATGCGGTCTGGCAGAAAATGCACAACAGACAAGTGAAAGGGGAAAGATCCAGGCTTAGAGCAGAGTGGTTTCAGTAAGACAAGAACACCACGATATCTGGCTGGAGGTTGGCAGAAGCATAAATGTGCATACCACAGACGTGTCAAGTGTCACTGTACAGGAATGGGGACGTGTCAGATAAAGGGACAAGAAGGGATGATAGAAGACTAAGCTCCATGCTGACCTGTGGATTTTTACCTATTCAGATTGTTATCAGATGACAAAAAGACATTTAAGTTGTTGTACCCACAATGTGTCATTTTTCAAGCAAAAGGGACACAAAAAAGCAACTGTTAAGAAAAATTTGTTGCCATCGATCAGCTGAGTATTTCACTTGTCAGAAATATAAATATAAATAAAATGAGACCCAGCAGAGACACATCTTGACACTTCTTTGGCTTAAATTATTCAACTACTATTAAATAAGTTCAGTTAATAACTCAATACCTCAGCTTCTTTTACATATTTTTTTTAATCAAATCAATACAGCACAGTTAAAGATTAATGTAAGATACTGGTCAATTCAATGACAGATCATGTTCTCCAGACAACTGTGCTCAAATTTGTTTGCATCTTAGCTGGCATAATTAGCTATGCACAAATCCAAATGCTGTAGTCACAATATGCAAGACAGAAAATTTCAGTTTGGACTGTGACTAAATGAGCTGATGATGAATGTCTGAGGTTGACAGCATTAAAAAAAAAGAAAAGAAAAAAAAGTATAAAGAGTATAATGTAGTATACTACACCACCTGACATTTTAGGAAAAGACAGGAAGGTGATCTAAATGTGCTGTTGCCACCTAATGGACAACCAAAACTTAACATTTAGATACAAAAAAAACAACAAAAATGCTAATGTGAAGTCTGATTCTGAAGATTTCCACAAAGGGTGCAGGCCTTCACTCAGATGTGTCAGAACGAGGCACAAAGATCTAAGACTAACCAAAAGTCAAGAATATTAGTGCTGGATTGTTACTAAAATGAACTAATTCTACAGCAAAGTCATGAAATGTTTTTACAGGGATATTTTTTTTTCTTTTTAAATCACCAATAGAGTTTAAAAGAATCAGCTGCAATTCTATTGCAATGCAAATTTTCAGCTTTAATTCAAAGGGTTAACCAAAACATATGAAGCACTCTGTAACCATAAGAAATTAACATAATCATAAATAAACTACTCAATTTCAGTACTTTGTTAAGTACTGACATTTGCGGGCAATGACTGCCTGAAGTTGACAACATGTGAACGAAAAAGGATGGGTTTGCTTTGTGATGCTTTGCCAGACTTTCCACTGTAGCGGTCTTCATTTGTTTTTGTTGTGTCTTGGTCTTTCTGCCTAATCCTGCTTGACTGGTCTGAGATTATAGACCAGTATATAAAGGATGGATGTAGCCACAGTGCCATCACCTATTGGTTTGGACTTGGTTATAAAGGAGCTTACCCAGATTGTGCCATTTTATGGGAAATAACCTTAGAATTGTGATGGATTGTGAGTCGGGTGAAGACCAATTAAGTTGGATTAAATTCTGACCAATACTTTGGAGATGCGGTAATTCTTGGGAATTATAGACAGCTGGAAACCTCGTCATCGCAAAAGTGCCGCATTCGACCAAATAAGCTTACAGTGAATATACTTTTTTTTTTTTGTCATAATGCATTTTTATTTCATTTAGATTAATATAATTTTACTTATTGATGCATTTAACTTTTTGCCTGTTACTAAGCAACAATTCCCCAAATATTGTCAAATAAACTGTTCACAGAGATACTTAAAACTAATAAGAACATACTGTTTATGTAAGATAATATAATAGTAGCATTTTATTGACTAAAACTGAAGCACAGAGTTCTTTGATTAAAAAAAAAAGAAAAAAGAAAAAAAAAAGCTGTCTGTCTTGGACTGTAAATGTGCATTTTAATTACTTAAACTTGGGAATTTTAACATGGGACTATGTGGATACAGATGCTTTTGGTGTCAGCTTCAAGTGGCCACTAGAGGGGCTGTGATTTTTGGCACTGCATGTTGGTGTCATTTTTCGGTCCTGGAGACTTCTGCTTAGTTGAGACTTGGTCTTTTGAAAAACATTTCACTTCTTTCCTTTCAAAAGCTCTTAGGTTATGTTAACATTACTTTTTCAGTTAATGCCCATCTCTAATTCAGTGGACAGAATCTGAGCACTGAGCAGACAGTGTATCTTTATATACTTCATACTCTTAAGGTGTTTGGTCTTCTGTTACATCACTGATAAACACTAGTGACCTAGTGCCACAGGAAGCCAAACATTCCCATGCATCTCACTGCCTCTACCATATTTTACAGAAGATACCGCGCACATTAGATTGTGAGCGCTTCCAGGTCCTTTTCATAGTCTTGTACCATCATTCTGGTTTAAGACAATTGTAGTTTCTTTAAAGCAGTCTTACCTGACCTTTCTGTTACCACACTGACAACTGGTTTCAATCTTGTGAAATGTCTTTATTTGCATGAGGTCTGTCTATAAGTAGTCTACTGTTATGCAGATAATTTAAGTGTTCTGTTTTCATCACTGTTGCCCTCCCTGTAGACATTGAGGGGACAAAAATAAATAAATACTTGCTAGTAAGCCTGGTAAAGTCTACTTGACTGTCAATTTGGTAGCTGTCTTGCCAGATCTCTCCCGAGTTTGACGTTTTTTGGGCTCACAGTAACACAGCTTCGAACACATGGAATAAAATCTAATCCTTTTACATGTTTAATGAAGGAACGCACCAAACTTGCCTATAGACGACCTTTGTAACAGTTGTCCAGTTACCTTTGGTCAACTGAAAACCCTAAGGTTTTTCATTAAAGAACTTTAATTGCTTAACCCTTCATCTAATTTGGATGTGAATGCCCTTAAAGCTTAAAGTCATCTGTGCTTCAAGCTCAGATCCATTATGTAACTACCTTGAATGTATTTTGGTAAACATGGAAAATAAAAAAAAATGTCAATATGCCCTAAACTGTATTTTTGCCTCTCCCAGATTAATTAGTGTGCCAAAGGAATGCTACTCAGCTTTCTATATAAGCACACTGGCAAGCACTGAGCAGCACTGCTAATATGTTGCATGAGTTTGAGACAACAGCTCACCAAGGATAGACTATTCATTTGAGGAGGTCCCAAAGGTCTGCGCCAAAACACAATCAAATTAAGATGCCTCTGCAGGAGTAAAACAATGATGTTTCAGCAGCCTTGGCACATTTTTATTTATTTTTTTGGCTGATGGAGAGAATGCTTTGGATTCTCTTCTGTGCAAGATTAGAAAAAGAACATAATTATCAAAAGATTAATTTAGAGTTTAATTGTTTTTCTTCCCTTATCTCGGTTTGTGAATTTCATGTCTCAGCTTACAAAGAGAGAAACACATAGTCTGTAACCATGGCCCAAGTTTATCAACAGTACAAAATCCATGTTACACGTTTCACAGCAATCAGTGGTACGAGAGAGAGAAGGAAAAAATTTCTTCTCACGTTACCTAGATATAATTTTGGATGTAGCCTTTGCAAATATATAATATAAATATAACAAGCAATTCTCTTCATCTTTACAACTTTAGACAGAAAAGGCTACATCTTTCAGACAAGCTACGTAATGGTACCTTGTCAATACTTTTCAATTAACAAATTAGTCAGGATTGGCATCTTTCCATACATGAGAAGGGAAGAGAGAATGTAGTAAGTGTATAAAGTCTGCTGCAAGGGTCTGGAAATGCGATTAAGGACTTCATGGTGTACAAGTAAAAGAAAGCGTAGGACCCCGGAGTGGTCCTGATGATGCTCAACTTCAGAGGGGTTCAGTGTAGTTGGCATTCTGAGAAATGAGATCTAAAATATTCAGAGAAGCCAGCGGCTGTTCCAAAACTATCATAAAGAAATTACCACCACCCTATACATTAGATTAAAAAGCCACTTTGAGCATAATTTATTGTCTGCTGCCTTCTCACCTGCAAAGGATAGCCACATTTCACTGCTCCGATTATGCAGATCAGGTCCCGAGTATAAATACCCAGTCACATTTTATAAGGCAGAAGAAAAGATTACGCCAACTTGTCACAAAATAAATTTGAACTGTTTAGCGTCTTACTTCTTAGTGTAGAGCAGACACTGCTATTGGAAGGTAAATAAACGAAACCCTTTGGATACAATCGATTGGCCCTCCACTCACAAACATAGACATTTGCCTTCATGTCAGTGAGGAGGGGTCAGAGACAGCCTGCTTAAGTAGGATCAATACAGAGGACAGATCCATCAGTGTGCCACAGTGCAGGAGTAAGGTTAAGTACCACCCTCTTTAGTCCATGTGAGGACTGCCTCATGTATCAATCATGTGCCAAGCTAAACACAAACAAACGCGCAGCCTATAAAAATACTACCCCCCTACCTCACGTCTCGCACAAAGTGCACGGCTATTTCAGGTCATGTTGAACACTAGGGGATAATTGAAAACCTGGCACATAATGCAAAGAAAATGTAAACTTTTTAGCAGACTCTTCTATAACTCAGGATCTGCATTTATAACTCTTAATAAATCCAGCTAAGCGTCAACACACATGACCACATGTGCACAAAGAGCCACGAAGACAAAGACTTTATGGCTAATTTCCACGTAATTGTATGTGTTCAAGTGAAAAACGCACAAACAACATACATATGGACACACCATAGCCATGCAAACACACGCACACACACCAAGAGAAAAAAAAAAAAAAATGCTACAATCAACATAATCACAGAAATGAGTCGGGATTTCGTTTCATCTGAAAGGCGATTAGAAGAGCAAAAGACGCATTTTCATAGATTAAGTATGATTTCCATTTATATCTAATGCTTCACTGAAGCACCCCCCACACTGTGGCTAATGGGGGAAAGCTAATCCTGATAATGAGAATCACTGTATGTACTCTTACAACTTGGGAAATGGAAGCCTGCCTTTTAAATCCTTAGAGTTCTTCTTTTGTAACCAGAATATTTGCATCTATGAAGCAATCTTTCAGTTTGTGAAATAAATAAAGCCTTATGGCAATAAATATATACTAGATTTTACGTTTGCTGTAAAGCCACTTTGTATGATTGCAAGAACAGATGAGCAATTTCTACACTGCATTATCTATGAAACTTGAGCCTACTTACCAGCCTCGAAGCTTATATGCCTCGGGGATGTCTGGGTTGATCATAAGAGTACTGCTGAAAGATGCAGAGAGTGACCGGCCTCCAAAGTCTGAAAGCTTTGCCCCCTTAATGGCAACTACAGGTTGGCTAGATCCGTCAAACTTTTCTGCCTATGAAAAGAAAGAAATACAATATTAAATTTGCTTTCTCCTTCATTTTTGCAAACTGACAACATAAGACATATGTGTTTTTGGACAAAGAGATCTTTTATGGTTTTGAGTAAACATGGGCAGAGGTTCATCAAAAGATTTAGAAAATCCCTGCCCACAGAGGACAAGGCAGAAAATCAATATTGGATGCCCATGATCTTCAGGCCGGCGGCACTACATTAAAAACAGGCATGAGGCGGTCATGGAAATCACTCCATAGGCTCAGGAACACGTCCTCAAATCATTGTCTGTGAACAGTTTGCCATGCCATTTACAAATGCAGGTTAAAAGCTCTATTTTGTAAAGAAGAAGCTATATGTGAACATCCAGAAACACTGCTGTCTTCTCTGGGTCAAAGCTCATTCAAAATGGACTGAGACAAACAGGTAAACTGTTCTGTGGTCAGAAGAATCAAAATTGGAAATTCTTTTTGTAAAACATGCATGCTGCGTCACTGGAAGAAAAGGGGAGAAGAACCATCCAGCTTGTTATCAGCACTTGGATCAAAAACCTGCACCTCTGAATGTATAGGAGTGCACGGGTGCCTGTGGAATTGGCAGCTTGCACATCTAGGAGGACACCATCAATGCTGAAAGGCACATACAGGTTTTAGAGCAACATATGCTCTATATATATGTTTTTTTTATTTGCATATTTCAGCAAGACAAGGCTAAAACACATACTGCAGATATTACAACAGCATGGCTTTGTAGTAGAAAAAGGTTGGTGTTGAGCTGGCCTGCCTGCTATACACATATTTCACCAACTGAAAACATTTGGAGCATCATGAAAAGAAAATACAACAATGACGACCCAGGACTGTTGAGCAGCTAGAGTCATATATTAGACAAACACGGGCAACAATCCTCTCCCAAAGGCTCAACAGCTGGTCTCACTTCTCAAACGTTTACAGTGTTGTTAAAAGAAGAGGGGACGCTACACAGTATTAAACATGGCCCTGTCTCAAGTTTGAGTTGTACTGATGCCTTCAAATTCAAAATAAGCTTTTTTTCCCATAATCTCTCAGTTTGAACATTTGATTACGAGACTTGCATATAATTTTATGTATGTTTTTATGTACAATTTACACAGCACCCCCACTTTATTTTTTTTTAATCATTTTGGTTATGTGGTTTTATTTTGGGTTCAATTAGTTTTACCATAACTTGAAATTGTTTTTGCCTTAAACCTATATAAAAAGTCAAAGGATTACAAAAGGTCTGATTTCCCCCAGTAAAAATAAATAAATAAATAAATAAATTATATAGGTATATATCTCTATATCGATCTCTATATGTATATATAGATAGATATATTTGTGAAATAATTTCTACAGTCTATAGCCTATAGATTTGGAAATGTTTCACTAAATACGCAAATGTCAAACTCATAGTGGCAGCAGCAGGGTAAAAAAATTAAATAAATAATCCAACGTCAAACATAATTTGCCTTCTAACAAGATAAAACTATAAACACACTTGCTGTTCAGCTCAGAAAACCAAAGAAAGAAGAGTGGTGCAACAGTAAAGCTTTCATATATAGGGGACAATATCTTCAACACTTGATTTTTGGCAATTCTATTGTTCTTTATAAACTATACATCTTGTGCAGTTCTCTGAATCCCTCTGGAAAAAGTGTATCTGTCGAACAAATACAGGAAACACTGCTTCTTGTCTGGAGGAAAAGAATTGGTGGTGAACTCAGCGCAGTCCCTCTGAGCCACAGGTAAAAATCAACTGCAAGAGCACGCTTACTTTATCACACAGTGACAGGAAATGTAGTCAATAACTTCAAATCTATCGCCTTCTATCACGCAACGTGCACACTGTTAAATCAGTGCTCAAAGCTGTTCAACTGTGACCACCGAGTGCACTGAAGAACCTTTTTCATTCAACGCCTTTCTGAAATAATTCTAACCAAAAACGAAGGATTAAAAGCTAAACACAAGGATGATTTAGTGTAGGCATTTGCAAGTCACTGGGCTCTAGCTTTAGACCAGTATCCATCATTTACACCAACTAATTTTATCCCTCCTACATAGAATAAAACCATCTCAAGGGTTCTGCTTAAATTTAGTTCAGGTAATGATTAATTTTTGGAAAGAAAATTGTTCTTAGAAGAAAGCTTTAACAAGTTGATCCACTGCAAACCTGTTACTGACTTTCAACACTTATTTGAAAACTCCAGACACACGTTCCATTACACATTTGTACTTTTTGGCAAGTCCGTACTCACTTCCTCTCCCCACAGTGTGACAGTCACCACCTTCCCAGACATATCCATCAGACTGAGTGTTCTCTTAGACACTTCACGGTTGGACTTGGTTGTCAGGCGGGTTGTGTCGTCCACACTCTTGCACACTCCAATTACATCTGTAAAAGGATATACACAGCGGAGAGCATTTGTTTTTCTATTCCGCATCTGAGTGATTCACAGCCTACAGCAGAGTTACAAGTATCTAGACACATAACACATGACTTTCACATAACATAAAAACAACAACACACAAACACAAATAAATATTGTGTCTGATTTGTTTTTTCCAGACACAATTACATCCACACACAGAGGTCATTCTAGGTCCCACAGCTTATCGCACACATTGGCACTTGGCGATTCATTCATGACGTCAGAGGCCAACATGCCAGGAACTTATATCCATAATATTGGAGAGAAATCAGTAAAGGGCTTTAACTGACTAACGCAATCAAGCACAGTAAACCTGAAGAAATTATTTGTAATGGTATAGTACTGACATCTCCATCAGCAGTCATTTTTAAACTCCAACTCTCAGCCACCGAGGGTTTTAAACACATTTAACCACTACAAAACTTTTTTATGCTACCTAGCAGGCAGAACAGAAGTTACTCAAAAAGCAATTTCCATTGAAAGAATTACAAGCCAGCTTCTTATTACCACCTCACTTTACCTATGACAGCAGGTTCTCATTTTCTTACCATAGGCCCCAAAGTCAATCTGCACTACAGGCCATTACTGTCATCAGGTTTATTAAGACCACTTTTATCTGTCTGCTCGTATACTGTAATTACCTCAACCTCCCAGCATATCCAGTTCGACTTTCCAATACAGACTTTATTCTCACTTTATGATCACTTATTATTGGGCGCTCGGGAACGCCTCTGTTGGAGCTGGGCTCGGAACATCAGCTGGTTGATTTGTGCTTTTTGTAATACACAGTAGTTGAGAGAAATGTGATGCGTTTAGGCCTCACGTAGTCACCTGCAGTTTGGTGAACAGTTTGCTCACCGATTGAAAATTACATTATCGCTCCCCTGTGCACTGCGTTATGCAACTCTGCTCTACTATTTCGGTTACATAAGACAACATCAGAATTAATGTTTCATGAAATAGATTGGGGAAACATGGCTACCATTTAAAAATATCATCCTGCTAAAGTACTGTGGTATAAGAGGGCGTAAAATGCCAATCGCAACAATTTAGATATGCCCATTCTGAATAATCAAGCTTATACCAAGTGGTTTCCCAATATCAAAAATTAAATGATTTAAAATAATGTAAAAAATGATTGCATGCGCACCTTCAACACCTTAGTTGTGTTCTTAGAAACATGCTCTCTGTCATGACAGGTGTAGCAAGCTGTATGCAATATTTTGTACTTTAAGATGAAAAACATCAGCATAGTGTATTCATTTAGGTGAATTGTGAGTTGCTTGTGACACACAGTACATCTTAAATTTGTGTACAAACTCCAACCAGTCATATCTGCCATATGTTACAAGCAGGCTTTAAAACCAAGCACAAATATATCAGTCACAACTGTTATCTTTGTGTTCCATTAGGATTTCTTTTTAGAATAAATTTTAGCCAGTTGAGACTTTCCGAAATCTTTTAATAAAAAAAAATCCTGATGTACCTTTACAACTTTTTTGCTGCATCGATTATTGTGCTTCTCTTAATTACTGGTTGCTTGATTGCGCAGCCAATTCCTAGGTGAGGTTGTGTCTCTCTGTCACAAACCATTTGTCTGATGAAAGTCTTGAACCAATACAAATTAATTCATTGCATGTTAGATTATGTTTGCAACTTCTTAGCCACTCATGCTTCTCCTGCACACCTCTCCCATGTAATAGATGTCCAGTTTTTTTTCTCTGTACGTTTTGGGGGACATGTTGGAAGGATTAAAGACGCTTTAATGAAATTAATGGATATTGTCTGACGAGCAGAATTGGTGAACAGATCGGCCTTCGCCATATATTTATGAGGACTACAGGTTACATTTTTATGTTTATTCAGCCCTTCTTCTTAACAGTATTGCACTTTGAGAGTTTCAACCTGACAGCTTCAGTCACTGGACTTTGCAGATACCCACAAACACACTGCACACTGACAAATCAAAACTTAAACTGTCACAAGTCTAATTTTCAGCAGGAACACCAGACTTGAGTTTTCTGCTGATAAAATTTCAGGAATATGCAAAGGCACTTATGATTTATTTTTCACACAAAGTGCCATTTATTTGCAGTTAAAGGCTGCAGGCTGTTTATCAGTTCACCTCTCAAAATAAACTGTGGAAACAAGAGAAGGAACTGACACAGTTGTGTGGGACCTTAAAGACACATGTTGGGTTCATAAATTCCTGGATAGATTGTTACTTCTGCTCCTTACCAACAATAGCATCTTTGTCTCTGTTCTCCAAGTCACCGATAGAGACAAAGTCACATTGCACCATGGGAACATCACAGCTGTCTTCGCAGGGGATAATGGTGGACTCGCCATTGAGTGTCATCTCATAGTCATTCTTTACTGATGTGTACTGCTTGTTGGCGATCTTAAGGGAGCCCTTGGAGATGTAGTAGACCTGGCCCACACAGATGGATGAACCACATGTTAATCAGAGATCTGGGTAGCATTTCACCTGACTGAATGGGGCAAACAAGATAGGACTTCAGGCAGTCAGCGGGAGGGGGGGGGATGATCAACAAAGGCTGGCAGATGATCATAAGCAGCTTATTGTATGGGTACAGTGCAGCCAGATGACTCATTCATAGTCTCTGTGGTTTTAACTCACAAAGTACTGGCAGCTGCTGATAGCACAATCTACAGCCAAATCTGTCTTTGACGGCGCAGTGAAAGGCGGTTTTGGCATAATAATTAGGACATATTGAATCATTATCTGAAGGAACGTCTCACCTTGCCAGCCTCAACAAGACTGTAGAACTTGTCCACTTCTTGGTTAAAACCAGTCACTCGTATCTCTCCCTGTAGAAAAATATAAAACTTTAATTTAAAACAAAAAACATATGTCCAAATGGTTTCTAAATCAATTGATATTTGGTGGGTTTTTTGTTGCCGTTTTTTTCAAAAACATAAAAATTAACAGTAGGAGTACAAATACACTTACACTCTCATCAACAATCTCCATGGAGAATAGCTTGCCATCCCCCCGAGAGTTGCTCCACGTACGAATGGAGCTCTTGTTGGTCACACGAGCGCGAATCGTCCACCTATTAGAAAAAAGACAAATCTGAGCTTATTATTTCCACATTCTTCACTTTTCAGGCACCTTATGAGCCCAGACGTCAGCTCCACACATGTGCAGTGATTCATGCACTTGGTAATGTGACCTTTTAAACATCTGCCCCCTAGAAGACCTTTGCATAAATATCACTGAGCAACATCATCACTAAACCCGTTTAATTTACTTGCTTCTTTTGCAACAGGTTTTTCACAGACATTTTGATTACCATTTAGAAAGAAAATAACAGATGTACTTTGATTAGCCTAATATTAAGTTAATTGTGCCAGCAGTATGAGCCCTGCATTCCTCTGCAAAATTTGGTCGATGGTTAGTAGTGCCTGTGTTGGTTGTTGAAAAGGCTTGTGCAGTCTAAGATGTATACATTCATATTGGTTTTAGTCTCCTTAATCCATTTTAAGACTGAAACTGACCTTCCAAAAAGTTTTCCAAACACACGTCTTCCATGCAATACTGTCATTACACTGTAGAGCACGACCAATTCTCGGCTATATAATATTTGTGCGTCACAGAATCGTGAACCTTAGAGTCATAATTACTTCCATCAGTCATGGCACCACAGCTGAAGTGATCAGTGAGAAGGGCCCAGGATATGTCCAGAGTTTCCACTAATCACCACTGACGCCCACACAAGTCCCCCTTCATACCGAGCCCCACCAAGCCAGCCCTCAGATCCCATCCTTATTTCAAAGTTATGGATCTGGACATCCAAATTCCCTTATCAGTATAGTGGTACAGTGGTTACCCCTGTTGCATCAAGGCAGGGAGGGTCCTGGGTATAAATTCAAGGAATCTGCATGTTCTTCTGTTTAAGTGGATTCTTTCCGGTTACACAGTCCAAAGACAGTGTGATAAACACGGGTTTGGTTATTTTAAATTGGCCACCAATAGCACTGATAATTAATTTAAAATAAAGGATTGAAATGTAATTGAAGTTTATACCTTCTACTTTATTTAAGGGGTTTAGGAAAAATACTGCAATAATGTTTAGGAATTATCAGGCTCAAAAATACTGGATTATTGACTCAAAAGCAGTTTTAGTGCCAGCTGTTCCCTGGCTTTCTGCTATTTCATGACAAAAAGCATCTCCCAAGTATTAATTTTGCATTTCCTAACTGCACTGACAAACAGCTGGCTTAATGATGGCCTCCTTTCCTCG
>VUQG01020852.1:0-20340 GCA_015106755.1 Etia nguti | reverse complement strand
TCTTTTCTTTGCATTTAGGAAGAACTTCCATCATGTCCGTCAAGTCTTTTTCATGACAATGACAAAAGAAAAATGGTGAGGTAAAAGATACCACTTCACTACCTGAAAAGAAGAGGCAAAGACAATTATCCACAGCAACAAATTGCTGACTGTAAAAATGTAAAAATGCTAAGTTGCCACATGCTCCCTGCAGCTGTTTGCGTCATTACATTTTCCCAGTTTTAGAAATGCAACAACGCACAACAACCTTTTTCTTTGAAGACATGTCATTTTGAAAACAGAATGGAGGTTTCTGGCAAAAGTTCGCCTACTTCCAAGGTGCATGGTGAAAAACAAGGATCTGAAGAAGTCCACGGTCCAGCAACACCTGTACTATAGCGTTTCGGCCTGTAGCCAGGGTCATCCACAGCCCGAAACGCATTGGTCAAGTAATAAAGTTGTAGTCTTAGTGTTGCTGAAGCTTCGACCTGTTTTCACGATGTGTCACAATGAAACTCATAACCATGATGTGTGATTCAAATCAGTTCAGTTTATTAAGTCATTAGATCAAACCGTTCAATACACATACTGATTCAATAATGCTCTGACACTGTAACAGATTTACTTAGTGTTAACATCAAAATGTACGTGCTATCAAATTGAAATAGGCTCAGTATAAGCAACAATGACTATACTTGCTTTTGTTTAAGTATCATTTTTGACAAGGACGTCTCATCTAATAGCAACTATATTATTTTAAAGAGATACTCGAGTTTTGGGCTCCCCATTGTGTTCAAAGAATCAGTTTTCACAAATATTTTGATTGAGCTAACTAATAGTCTTTCCTATCATAAATGTATTGGTCTGAGTTTCCCTGGAAGAGCTGTAAAGGGTTTTAGTCCTTACTTAGGTGGGCCTCCAAATTGGGCCCCATCATTCTTGTCAATGGGAAATCCCACTTTATCCTTGCTTCCAAATTCCCCTTTCTGTAGGACAGGAGCTCCAGGATTAGGGTTGTTGATTACACCCATAAAAATCGGTATTTTAGTTACATCATGCATAAGTGCAAAGAAGAAGGGTTGGCTGAGATGGAAAACTGGATTGGATGCCCTTGAAATGACCACAGTAGTAGCTGCGGCTGCCTCTGCACCATCCTCATTTATCTCCATGCTGGACTTATGCATTACACTGGACACCAGCAGAGGGCCATCTGAAATCTCAGCCAAGTTGGGAGAAGAAAATATCTCACCAAGGCCTAAAAAAGAGCACAGAGTATAAGGTCAGTTCATGGGTTAAATGTCGCTACCTTTATCTCACAGAAAGTCCAGTTGTTTCATCAAGCAATAATGTAATAATGTATGAGTCGTAAATTATAAATGTAATACTAAGTTCACAGAAAACAGGTCTTACCCAATTTGATAAAGACATCCTTTAACTCTTGAGCATACTCTAGTTTGAATTTGGGGACTTTTACTTGGACTGCCCTCTCTTTGGGCAGTCGATTATACAGGTTAGAGACATCGATCTTTGCAGCAAGTGAAGAGACATTTGTCTGCAAAGACATAGGCACGACCACCAACAAACTCATAGACTTCAGGAATGGGAAGCTCGCTACCTGCACAAAGAAAAAGAATGGCGCTTTAGTAAAATGGAGGGTATGCAAGGAATTTAATTTTCTCTTCAAACATTTGAGGTTTGAAAATATTTGTGTTTTACCTGAGCCTCCAGTTCATGATCAATAAAGAAACTCAGGGGATGTTTGGCATCTTCCATCACCTCTACATCAACCATGTGCTGTTCATCGAGATAGAACACACCTCTGGAGGTAAAGCGGGGGTCAAATCGAGCTTTCCACTCTCCTGTGGGAGCAACGGAGGGAGGATCTCAGTTTGAGACAGCAGCAAAATGTAAAACACTTCGGAACACAGTCATTTTCACTCGGTATTAGAAAGGAAACAGTATCTTGTAAAATGGGCAGAATTATACAAATACAGTGGCATTTAAAATCTCACTCACCTTTGAAATGGACGGCATTGATGAGCATGAGAAGCAGATTGGGAGGTAAAGCAGAAAGGAAGTCAGCTATCTTTCCTTGAGTTGCGTTCTCTACCCATGTGTTTATTTGCTCCAGATTCTCCAAGATTGCTGGTTCCGAGCGATAAAACCGGTGAGACTCATTGACAAATACTTCCTTTGGCTTAAACCCTAAAAAAATATAAACACCCAGACTTTATTTCTCCTAAATACTCTCTCATATCATCTTTAAGGAGTAACAAGAGAAATTGTTTTAAAATTTCAAGACACAATCTTCTCAGTAATAACCTTCACGCAGAAAGATACGTGTGGCAATGTGTAGATCACTGTTTTTGAGCTGCATCAAGATACTATGCAGAGACTGGTGGTAGCAGGGGAGAGTGTTTTCATGAAGATGATGCATCAGCAGCTCCCTCGTCTCATTTACAGCACCTGTAAAAAAGAAGAAAAAAAAAGAGGGGTACAATTACTGGATGAGAAATGTGGGGTTCTCTAGACAACAATAAACTAGGGTAAGTTGCTGACACAATTCATCAGATGTGGTAACACCATATAAATATAACAACTCGCTTAGATAAAATATGATGCAGTAAAAGCACATCAACAAGACATGCATACCTAAAGCCAGCTGGGAGAGGCCTAGTGATATGCTTAAAGGAGATATGATAATATTTGACTGCTCTGGCGTCATCTCCAGGTTCTGCAGCAGCTGCACACCCATTTTCTGAATGGCAGCAGCAACAATTTCCCTGGAATGTGGGTTTCTGCCGAGAGACAGACAACCCCCATCATCGTCTTCCATAGACGAGGCTCCAGTGGGTCCACTACTTGTGGTAGGTGGTTGATAGGATGTTGCAATTGTAGGGGCTTCTGTAAGATCTGTGGATTCTGGCTGTGCTGTACTGCTGTGTCCTGTTTCCTATAGGCACACATCAGAATTCCAAAGTTTATTATTTTCCAAGTTGTTAATTAAGGAGTCCAGAACCATGACCACGGGGGGGGGGAAGAAAGAAAAAAACAGCAAAAGTTTTTTGATTCTAACCTCCTCTGGTTGAGTAAGAGGCACCAGCGAGACTGGTTGATTTTCTTCCACCTCAGCATTCTGTTGAGCAGAAAGATAATATAGATTAACAATCTGCATAGGGAAAGGACGTAATCATCCCATATAATCTTAACAGTGATTTGTTGAGATCTTTAAGAGGTTTACAGTGGCTCCTTGGCTACAGAGATAGATCAACAGGAGTGTCAGGCAGAGGTCCATTTCCTCACAATGCAACTGTGAAAGAGAAAATTAGGTTAACGGCAAAATTCTATATCCCGCTTAGATTTTATGGATCGACACAATTACCTTTCATGCTCACTGCAATTTAGCATGCTATGTAATAAAAATGAGTATGCCTCTGAAAGCACCATATTCACTCTTCCAGCTAATAGTTACAAGCTATTGAAAAAAGAAAGACATTAAGACACAAAGGTCTCACCTTTATTTAGAATTACTTTGATGGATTGTCTGAAAGAATTAAGCACTTTCACTCTACTTAGTTGCGCTCACTTTTAAAGGAACCCAGATCACCAGAAATATGCCTAAAACACACAATTTCAACCATAAATTGTGTACTTTCAGGAGTTATTCAAGTTGCCAAAGCACATTATAATAGAGCAGATTAATCTTTAAATATTTATTTACTTTACAAATATTTTGAAAATCATTTGTATTGTGGTGTTTATGCAAATCAAAATCAAATGTCAAAATGGCATTAACTCGAATTGTAACATTACCTCCCTTGCAGACCTTATACATGAAAAATGTTAAAACAGTGATATTTTGTGTAATCCTTTAAGTCTCTAAAGTATTCAAATGTGCAGGAGTTTTTATATATGTAAATATATATACATATACACTCTTACCTTATATTTAAATTAGAAAAAAAAACTTGCTGGCTTGTCCAAAAAAAGAGCAACTAAGTGCGGTGCATGTCAGGATTCCTGGGAGTAAGAGATTGGCATTTGCTCAGCAAACAGTTAAATATCAACTTAGATTGATTGGGGCCTCATTTAAGCCACTATTTGTAAATGTAGCCCCTGAAACTCTTGCAGGGTTAAATGTTGAAGCTAAACACGAGCAGCTATTTTAGCATGTCAGTTAGGAGGTGATCATTTAATGACATAACTAAATCTAAAGGAAACACGGCAACTTATTGCAAAAGTCTGATTAATCCAGCTTTGTGTCAGTAAACAAATACAAGTTGCTTATTTCAAAGTAAGACATTTGATGTCAGAGAACACACCCCCACATTTCCCAGAAGCCCCTGGATTTAATCCATTATTAACTTAAGATCTCAGCCAGCAAAACCGGAGGCTTCAGTCCACAAATCAGTGTTTTGTGTTGTGACCAATAATACCCTTTAGATTCTCAAAGAAATATGAAAAAAAAGAAACTCATCTGTTGGACTTGGTCACATTTTACCACTAAGCAAAAATGATATCTTTCGGATCACATGACTGCAGTCTGCAAACACAAAGAGGACTTTGTACAATCTGAGCTTTAGTGATTCAGCCAAGATCAAAGGACATGCTAGCAGTCATGATGAATGTAGGTGAATCACAGAACAACTGGAAGACACACAGAAAAACATTGGAGGAATTTTTATTAATCCAGTTAATAAATAAGTTTTTCACTGACTTCTTGTAAAATGTTCAGAGAGAGAATATCGATTGTAACCAATTATCAATGTGTAACTACAAACGTTAAAACAAAGTTGGTCATTTTATGGTTGAGCTTTTACTCTGGATTTTCTAAAAAACAAAAAACGAAACAAAAACAAAAAATTCAAAGTGTAGTACACTTAACAATTTTGAACTTTAGGCAAATAATTAGAAAAGTAGGCAAAGAGCAGAGCTTTCACAGTTAAATGCTACTAAACTTCGAAAACTTGAGGTTGGGCTGAATTTAAGAAGCAAAATTTCAACTGTATGTTAATTTGCATCACACCATGACTACATTATACAATATCTTTATTGATTTGTAGCTTCTGTTGCCATCTCAGAAGTTTTCAAGCAGTTAAACATAACGGTTAAAATACAAAAGCAGTTTATCTTGGCATCGACTGTTCTGATGCTAGCTTTCAGAGTCAAAAATTAGAAGAAGCTGTTGCAGAAGTCAATGCAATAGCTGGCAAACCCACTTAAAGCAGCATCTGCCAGGTTCCACTTCCAGTGTATTGTTGCTACAGGTTTTTGTGAAGTATTAAATCAAGAACACCTAAACATTGTTTAGAAAATGCCAAAGCAACTTCAAGTAATTTATTAGTGGATAAAAAACATTCAATCTTTAAAATCTGAGTGAGACTCTAAATGTTACAATTCAGGCCATACTTGTGCAGTAGAATAAAGGCTGTGCATCGGTCACTAACTTTTTAATGTGACAACTTAAGTGTCTCCTCTCTGAGAAGGTACACCAAGACTGTCATCACAACAGTGAGTGTACTTTTATTGTTCGTGATGTGTATACAAACACTGAAATATCTAGTGAAAAATGGAGCAACACTAACACAAACAAAGGATGTGATCTACAAATACTGCATAGTTTAATCAGTGCATTTGGATACGTATTTGTTCTATCATGAGGGAAATAAAAGGTGAGGTCAATGTATTTTTGGTTTTGTTATGCATCTATTTGGAAAAGTGTAAACACTACATAAGACCTTCCTGAGCATATCTTCCAATTCATTCTTTTGAACAGAATAAGGAACCTAGTCAAAAGAATAAGTGACCTTGTCTATATGAGAATCTCCTCGTATATACACATCTATAGGTTTAAAAGAACAAAATAATAAAGGAATTCCTTATTAATGTACATGATACATGTCAATAGCCTCAATGGCAATATGCAGTAGACATGAAGCTTATACAATGCCTCTACTTGTGCTGCCTCATTCAACAAACAGTTGACCAAAAGCACAGAAGGGACAGAGGAGCTCAGACACTTGGCATCTGGCATGAATAAGACACTTTGAAGGTCAATGCAGAGAGTGTTTAGTATAGCTTGTAGCTATTGATTTAAGCTAATAACCTAATGGCACCATTCTCAGAGCCCAGCAGCAGAAGCCTCTTGGTGGGCAGGACTGCAAGGCTGGTCAGAGTACCGCGGAAGTTCTCTGTGCTCAGTTTTGTGCTGCTAACAGGGCTCAGGGAGATATCAGCCATAGAGTACACTCCGATCTTATTAGCCACTGTTCCGGTTACAATCTCTGAACCGTAAAGGTCAAAGGCATGGATGGGGTCGGATGGTGACTTGTACAGGCGAAGAGGCTTGTGTTCCAGATCTTTCCACACAGTCAGTGTGTAGTCAGTGGAGGAGCTGATAACAATATTTGCTTCTGCAGCCTGAAAAATAAAACAAGAAACAAGAATCAGTGATTGTGCATGTCATGTCTCAGTAAATTAAATACAATACAAAAGTTAGGAATAAAGAGTATAAATGTCAAATGCAGCAAAATCATAATAGACCTTGCAAATACTCTAAAATTTAAGGAATACGAGAAAAGATGAGCTGAATAAATACAGAGAGAAACACAGAGACTCTTAGTAAATAAAACTACATGGGAAAGGGGTTTTTATTTGAAAATATCTTTTAAACAGAAACATAATCCACACATATTCAGACAGACAAAATCAGCCTTTAGCCTTGTTTATATTAAGTTTCTAAATCATCATTTACTATCAGTAACTACCATTGAAAAACAAACAAACAAAAAAACAAAATAAATAACAACCACTGAATAACATGTTCCATACCCATAAATTCTAAACCTTCAGTTGGAATCAAGATTTTTGTTTAAAAAATTATTTTTCTTTTCCTAAATGAAAATTTTACAAAGTGCATTTAGAATAAGCTGCTGCAGGTAAGAAAAGTGGGGGAGGTCCGAGTGATGTGTGTGTGCCAATGAGAAATCTCTGTGGTCTTTCTAATACCTAACCTGTGTCCAATATTTGCCCAAACTTGAGAGTTTAAAACTGGGGCCCTTATCTCTGACCTAATTTGGGGTTAAATAAAGTTTGCGCTATGTTGACAACATATTTGCTAGGTACAACTTTCACCATCTCTGTGCCCCTTAGTATCTCTGAATCACTACCTATGGGGAATACCAAAAAATAAAAGACACTTGACTGATTGTTTTAATATTTATTTACCTGACCACTGAACAATATAGCTACACTTCCTGGCTTGAGGATATTATGGTTTAGGAATCCAACAGCAAGCTCTCAAAAAACACAAAAACAAAACAAAAAAAAAAGTCTGACCCCTTTTTTTGGACAGTCTTGATGTCATGCACTACCTGGAAATCTTAAGTAAACGCTGGTAAATTATCAATACTTTATTACTACGATGATGCTGCTATTATACCAAGCGCTAATCCTGCATCAAAAACAGTTCAGGTAACAGAACACAATTTTCAATTTTGTGTCTGATGTAATGTGGGTCACTCAGAGCGATGGAGTCGATGCAACTGACAAGCGATTAGCTGTGCACTGCGTGGTCATCTAGAAGTTTCCACTGTTTAACAGAAAGCCCGATAATGATTTTGTACACCCCAGATTCTGCTGGTTGAATTGTACAATGAAATGGAACCATTATACCAATAAATAACTGCAGGGGTCTTAGATTTTATATAAACCAATCATCTAACCCCATATTCACTGCTCCTTGTGACAAAATACAAAGTTTGACCAAAGCAGAGAGCAATATATGTAACAAGCTCATGATCCACAAGCATCCAGCCCAAGTCTTCTGTAAATAACTTGACTGGTACTTGGTGTAACAAAGATTGAGGTTCATGAATGTGCACTATAAGATCGAGGTATCATATTAATTGAAAAAGTAACATTCCAAGCTGAATAAACATTTACCTTCTCTACTCTAAAAACTTTACCTGTCAAAAAGTGTTTAACATCTCTAATGAATCATTTATTAAAAAAAAGACTGCATTATTGTGACACTGATTTTTCCATCAAATAGCAACATACTCCCATTTTAGTCCATTTCTCAATTTTTTGTGGCTCTCGTCTGTCTGTCTGCAAGAATGCCAAAAAAAAATGCAAGGGCACATTTACTAGTGTTGTCAACAGTCAATACCTTGATGGAATCTGCTTTGTTTTGGCAAGCTGCATTAACTGGACACTTTGCTTGGATTTTTTTAGTATGTCTTAGACCCCTTTTGCCTTCATGACTACCTTAATTCATCAAAGCTTAGATTCAACAAGGTGCTGGAAACATTCTTTAGAGATTCTGATCTATATTGAAACGAAAGCATCACACAGTTGCTGCAGATTTGTTGACTGCACAGCCATGATGTCAAACTCCTGCTCCACCACATTCCAGACGCGCTCTACTGAATTGAGATCTGGTGAATGTGGAGGCCATTCGACTACATGTCATGTTCAAGAAACTACTTTTCGCTTTGACACAGTGCATCATCCTGCTGGAAACAGCCATTAGAAGAAAAGAAAAATTTTCCCTCACCCCATTATCCCACCAACTGTAGCCTGCTTTCATGTTGTTTATGCCAAATTCTCACCCTACCATCCCAATGTTGTAGCAGAGGGGAGACATTAGGCAACAGGCAACATTCTTGCAGTTTTCTATTGTCCAACTTTGGTGAGCCCATTTAAAACATAGCCTTAGTTTCCTATTTTTAGTTGATTGGTGTGGTAAGTAGCCATCTGCTTAAAGGTTTGATGTTTTGTGCATTCAGAGATGCTCTTCTGCATTCCTTGGCTGCAACAAGTGTTTATTTGACTTACTATTGCCCTCCTGTCAGCTGAAAGCAGTCTAACCATTCTCCTCTGACCTCAACAAAGGCAGTTTCACCAAGTTAAGTGATTATTTCTCTTTTTCAGGCTATTCTCTGTAAACCCTAGAGATGGTTTTGTGGGAAACATCCCAGCAGATCAGCAGGTTCTGAAATAATCAAACCAGCCCATCTGGTACCAACAATTTAATTTCAAAATCACTTAAATCACAATTCTTTTCCATTCTGATGCCAAGTTTGAACTTCAGTAGTAGTAGTCTAAAGACATAAATAGCACCTGACAAAGTGGCCAGCAAGTGTATATAACAACAGTCAAAATCTGACTACATACTCCCCTGACAACTCGAGCTGTCACCCAGAGATACCGTTTACATAATGGACTGAAAGGTGACTGAAACTGCATACACTACATACAAACTTATATATACCTTCATTTGGAGTATGTCTCCTTCATGAGCTGGCCAGCCTTTCAGTACAAGTCCTGTGCGTGCATCTAGCAGAACAATGAAGCCAGATGAGAAACCTGCCGCCACTGTGCGTCCTGAAGGGCTTACAGCCAGATAGCGGATGAGCCCAGCACTCACATTGTTGTATGCCAGACGAAATTCATGCTGAGAACATAGGGCAAGATTATTATTATTATAGTAAAGAAGCGCAAAAGAGCTATCGTTTTCAAAACACAGTAATGAAAAATAATTGGTGGGTGGTGTATGGACTAAGCCTCAACAGATAGATTGAAATTGTTACCTGCAATCCAGGCTTGCGAGGATCAATGAAGCGGAGAACAGAATCAGCGCTGCCGTACACAACACTGCTGTGTGGAGCGGGCATGGTGGTGACAGCTGTAATGGGATTCTTCCCATCCACGGCTTCATGCAAGCGGATCTGTTTGCCTATGTAAAGCAGATAAAAGTTTATATTTAAGCTAAATGAAACAGTTTAACTTGTGTGTAGTAATGCACTGCAGTTCATCTCCCTACCTGTATACTGGTCCCACAGGTGCACGGTACCATCACAGCTGACTACCTCCTGTGAAGCCTCCAGCTGTCCAACATAGAACACTGACTTTCGATGGTCATTGTACGTCAGCCTGGGCTCCACATCCTGCGTACCATCACCGTGGTTATACAGCGGCCAAAGCTTCACAGTCTTGTCTTTACTACCAGAAAGAAAGTAATCCTCTCCTGCAAGAGGTGCCAAACACTTTGTGGTGCCCGAGTGACCCAGAAAACTCTGTAATCTGATCTGATGGAAGTGGAAATGTGGATCCTGTTGATTAAGACCAATTTCATACTGCCAGTAGGCCAGCCAGTTGCCCTGCAGGGAGCGGCTACTTCGGGGGAGCTCCTGCTTCAAGACGCTGTCCTCTGGCGTGGAGCTTGTCACCCAGGAGGAGGAGAAAGAAGCTGCACCAGTGGATGGTGTTGTGAAGGTGGAGGCTGTTGTAATGATAGGTGTGGTATGACTAGAGCGTCCCCAAGGGTGAGCCAAGCCAACGTTTGGGCAGCCACCATAGTCAGTGTCTCTGGACAATTGAATTCGGTTTCCTACGAGGTGGCTCCCAAATGTGCCTGACTCAGGAATCAAGTCTCCTTGCAGGGTGGAACTAGTCGAGGGGGGTGGGAATGTGCTACAATCCACACGTCTGCCAAAACCAGAGGGTGGAAGTGGATCCACCCTGGATGCTATGGTGGTTGTTTCTGGACTCTGACTCACACTCTGATGGTAAGACTGGGCCAACTCCCAAACCAGCTCATGATTAGGAACTAGTTTCCGGATTGCTGTATCACCTAGAGCAATTACAAAAGAATTGTGTTTTATATCTCTTTATTACAAAAAACATTGCTTTTAGCACAGATACTTTCCATTAGATAAAGTATTACATTACAAAACATAAATCTCCTACCGATGAGGCAGTAGAAGGGGATGTAAGAGGCATGAGCCATTTGAGGGTTAAATACAGTCTGCAGCTCTTCCAAGACCCCCAGCTCATATGTCACATTTGACTCTTCAGTGGTACAGACATCTACCACTGTGACTTCTCCCACAAACCTGCGAGGGGCGTTGTCGAGCTACAGGATAAAGACGGACCATACTGACATATCTGGCATAACTGACATTTTAAATTGTATTCCTTTATTGCAACTCCAAGAAATGTGTGTAACTGAAATACACCTTTACATTTCTTAAAAAAGGTTATTATAGGTTTCTATCTAGTTTTTTGTTTTACTGTTTCTTCGTCTCTTCGTGTCAAATATTTCTCATGAAGCTATTTGTGACAAATTTTCTAGTTGAAAGCCCTTTAGAAAAAACATGCAATATAACACTTGCCAGTCATTACGTATTAGTTGTTGGGTTATCCATCTTTGTGAGGACCAAGCTGAGACCCTGACCCTCTGTGTCAGAGTTATGATTTCGTTTTTGGTGGTCAGCATTTAGCTGTGACGGCTAAGGACAGAGACTGTGAAAAAGTGTGTGTGTGTGAGTGTGTGTGTGTGTGTGAGTGTGTATATACTTGGGCCTGCAGAGAATGCAGCAGCGAGAAAACAGCAAAGAATCGACACAAAGTGTCAGCCATATGCTGCTGCACCATTTCCCTCCCAATGCGTAGACAGATGAGAGCCATCAGGCTGAGTGTCTTGAGACAGACAGCAGTGCGTGTCTGAACTCCACTGGGGAACCTACAGATTACAGCAGAGTGGGAAGAACAAAAGAAAGGATAAACAGAACAGTTTTTTTTTTTAATTATTATAATCTTTCTGAAACAAAATTTAAAGCTTTTTCACTTGAAAACATAACAGTTCAACAAGTTAAAGAAAAAAAGCAAAATCATCCAATAGTTTGCTGTTTAAAAAGGTTTTACTGAATTCTGGAACCCTCAGTGCCTATTATGCACAGTCCCCTCAAATTAATGTACTTGTATATAAATTAGTTTGAAACTTACCCCATACGAGGTGTAGTAAGCAGGTCCAACAATGGCAGAAGAATATCCTGATTGATCTTCATAAGCATGTCCATTAAAGTGGTATCAGAGAGAAAAACAATGATCTTCTGTGTAAGTGCAACAGCTCCAAGCAGACTTGCTTCCTTGCGTGTGTTAAGACGCTGAGAAGAGGGTGGAGACACCTGGAAAACATGCACGTTTATTAAATGAATAGCATATTTTCATTTATATTTTTATATCTTAAAATATATTTCAGTACAAACTGCTTTCCCGTGACAAAGAAAACTAGCCTTAAAATGCTAATAGATGGCTTCATGTGTAATTTTCGGAAAAAAGTCTATTGTTCCCTTCTTACTAGATATCCAATATAAGGCAGGTACTGGTAGGTCAGTACAGGCTCTCCGTAAAGTTGAGCTATATAGATGAGGCAGTCCAACACAGGCCCTGCAGTGTGGTCACCAACAACAGGTTTCTTCTCATATACACTGCCCATTCCCACACTCTCTACAGTGCTCCCTTCAGATGCAGGGGTCACAAACTGGTGATTTTGAGGTCCTAAAGGCAAAAAAATAAGGGAAAAAAGCAGAGGAAAAAAAAGGGGAAAAATAAAACAAAACACCATAAGATATAACAAGAGTTAAACAATGCAAAACTCCAAAAACTACAAATTAGACAATTAAGCTCATAAATTTACATACCAATGTAACAATTTGTGAGCAATCGCAGCAAATTTCTGGCTACATATCGGGATGTCACTGTTGGTCCAAGTTTTGCAGACAGCCATCTAACAGTTTTGCAGACTGTATCTGTTTTTGGAAACATGATCAAAATGTTAGATACTGCCACTTTATGTAAAAGCATTTGCATAAACCACTGTCATTAACTCACCAAGAAGAATCTTGTGCTCTTTTCCCTCAGATTCTTCCGACGGATCATGGTCATCCTCTTCCTCTTGTCCTTCCACAATCTCTTTTTCCGTCTCTTCCAGTGTCATCCCATTCACAAACTCACCCTCTAAAGTGGCAACTGTGGCACCTGAAGCTTCTGTGCAACCAGAAAGAGTAAGCTCAAGGTTGAAGACAGCTGGGTCATTTGTCCCCTCTTTATCCTCACCAGCATCTGTCCCCTCATCTTCCTCCAGCTCTCCTCCCTCCTCTCCTTCACTGGTGTGTTTCAGGTCCTGGCTGCTGTCAGCTGATTTCAGACTGGTTCGATCCCGCATTGAGTCCTCACCCAGAGAGAGTTCACTTGCGCTACTTTTGTCACTTAGTTTCCCCACACTGAGAGACTCCTGGTCTTGTTCCCTGGCTGCAGAGTTCTGATTCTGCTGTTTCCCAGTAAGCACCCCTGCTCCGCTGTTGACATAAAACCCATTCTGAAAGTCTTCTGGCTCCGAAAGAAACACTTGGTCACTAAGACTGATGCTGCCGCTAGCCCCCATATTACCGCCAACAGACCCAGACGTTGGCCGAACTTCACCACACTGAAAGTCCTCTTCCTCCTCCTCTCCCATATTACACATGCCATTTCTCAACCCTTTAAAAGGTTCTGTTCCAGAGCCTGAGTTGCAGCTTTCAAAGCCAGTGATGACCTGGAGCACATGGGGAAGTAGGCTGGATAGAAAGGCCTGCAGGCCCAGCCTCACAATCAGCTGCAGAACGAAACAGTCAGTGTAGAGATAGAAACGGCCTCGGAGGCAGTGAGGGCTTTCATAAACATTAATCAGCGGTTTCAGTAAGTATTTGGTTGCATTCCTGGGACCCAATACTGTAGAGATGGGCTCAAAAAGGTACCAAGCTGCATAGACAGCAGTGGACTCCTCAAGCATGAGGGCTAGAATAAAGGGCAAGAGAATCTCAAGACCCTCTGCTGTGATGTTACTCCGCAGCAGTGCTTCAAGCTGCTGCCACAAGTGAAAGACAACATCTCTTCCTTGAAGGCTACTAATAGTTTCCATCTTGGCATGGTAGGAAAAAATAAAATGATGAAGTGCTGCAAAATAAGAAGGGAAAGGAAAGGGAGTGATGACAGAGTTCAGTAACTGAGAGGGGCTTGGAGGAGGCAGACCATTGAAGATGGGGTCATATTTGAAGAGGAGAGGACTTGGGTAATCTGATACATCTCTGTTTGCCTCTCCAGAATGTTTCTCTATTAGCAAAAGTGTCTCAAGAGCATGGTGCAAACACAGTGGTACATCACGGAGGCTGGCAGAGCATAGCTTTATAACAGCTTGGAAACGCTGTTTGAGTGCAGTATCTGGTTTCAGTCCTCTTAGTTTAGTGGCGTAGAATATCTCAGCGATGAGAACACCAAGAGCCTGTATGTCTCTTTGGTAGAGATGCATAAGAGAGGGGAGGGATTCGGTCGTCAGGTCCAGTCGCACACTAGAAGCCGAAGGATGCCATACGTCAGCGTGAAGACTTTTTACTAGAAAATTGTTCAACTTCTCCAGCTCTTCTAAAGGCTGAAATGGGTTAAAGCCTTCAGGGAGAATGATCTTAATTTCCTCTGTACTGGAGGCAGTCACACTTCCTTCCCCATGCTTTTTGTTCATCGTTCCACCTCGTTGGAGCATGGCACTTCGGAAACCAGGACCAATGCCACTTGAGAGGTCACCAGGGAATGAACCTGGAGACTGAGATACAGTAAGTGCTGTGTGCTCTCCTCCTGTCTTTCCTCCTGATGTACTAATACCTGGCATTGGCACAGAGCAAGATGCAGAAGTGGATGAGCCAGTGGATGCCAAAGAGTCCAGAGCTTCTGTACCTTGTTCAAGCTCTTCATCTTTGTCCACTGTGGTCCAGCCACTGGACTCACACCCTGTAGATTCTGGCACCATTCCATCAACAGTGTCAGCCAGAGTCTCATTTAGAGGGATGGGTAGAGAAGGCACATTAAGAGCAGCAAGGCCAAGCGGAGGAGGTTCTGCTGGGGCATATTGAGAAGGAGATAAGCGAGGTGGGTGTGCCTGGTCAAAGAGCTGAACTACACCATAAGTAGTTAGATGGGTGTGGTTGTCCACGAGATGCAGGCACACATTCTTGGCCTTGATAGCTTCTTTACCTGACAGCTTATAGCCAAATGTGAGATCAATCCAGTGATGCAAATACTGGGACACCTCTCTGCTCTCCAGAAGCCGCCGATGGACCTCAATGAACTCTTCAGAAGACTTGCACCACGAAGGCACATCCAGGTCTGGCATGTCAGGGTGAATTGAGTGGAAAATGGAAGGGTCTGTGTAAAACTCTGGAATGCACTCATCAGGGGTCCAGCTCTGCATGCGTTCCATACTGGCTGGGTATTCATTGGGCTCCCACTGGGATCGAACATGGCTGCACAAAACTGACTTGGGAGTCTGCCTGGCTTTGTAGACATAGTATGTAATGTCTGACAGAACATCAGATATGTGATGAGGTACATGGAGATGATCAGACTGTCCAGCACCAGCACCACCTCCACTGAGGTCTCCACCGACACCTCCCCCACCAACGCCACTGCCTCCTGCAGCTGCCAAAGCCTCTTTGGTCATCTCATATGTAAAGTCCAGCTGCTTATCCCCTTTATTGAGCCTGAACTTTGACCTCCTGAGATCCCGGAATTTTCCCTCTGGCACAGTGAAATCCACCACCCAAGGCAGAACTGGGTGATAATTTGGGTCTCCTTCTCGTCGCCCCGCTAATCTGTTTAGTTCCATCAGGTAGCGGAAGTTACTGACCCGTCCATGGACCCAGTCCAGAACCAAAGTCCTTAATTCATCAAAGCAGTTTTTGCAAAGTCTTTTGTTCTCTTGGCTCACACACTGAATTTCCCTTGGCAGGACACTTTTTGGCTCTTTTCTGCGACTAACACTACTTTCTGCATCCCCTTCTGTTCCCAGTTCCTCATAATGAGCTAGGTTGACCTTTAGGCGGCTGCACAACTGATCATCTACTGTTATGTCCTGAAGAGACAGCTCTCCACAAGATAGGCCCGCTGCATGACATGCCTGCATAGCTATTAGTACCTGGTAGAGAATGAACAACACTTTGGCATTGCTGTTAGCAAGCTTGGCTGGGCTGAAGGAGACAATATCATGAAGTGAATACTGAGTATAAGGGAGAATCACATACAGCATTTCTGCTGTCTCCAAAAGACATTCTGCAGGCAGGATGTTAGGACACAGATTGTCTGACTGGGATTTGGAAAAACAAGATGAGCTAGATGGCAAGCAGACTTCTTTCTCCTTCTCTCTGGCAGGAGAAAGCAATGGAGATACTTTTTCAGTTGAGATAAATGTGGAATTAAAGAGCTTCTGTAATGCATGACGTACTGCATCTACAGCTGCAACATGCATCTGTTCACTGGCTCCTGAATATGGCCGCACAAGTTTGTTATGAGCTTCACGCCATAGATTCCTGAAAGAAAGAAGAAGGGCAATGAAGACTGTTAGGCATTAAGCTCTCTCTTAGATCATAATGCCTAATGTTGTTAGGACCGCATGATTAAGCAATGCCTCTAAGTAATGAGTAACCATGTCCTAACTAAAACAAGTAAAAATACCTAATACAGCTCGTTTAATATGAAAGCATTACACATGAACATATTAGTTGTGGACCTAAAACATATTTTCATTACTGACTAATCTAACAATTTTAATAAACTATTTATTGAATAAAAACCCTCACAAATACTCTCTCACACACAGTCTTTCAGTGGTCAACGATTAATTAACTTGATCAGCTTTACCCAATATGAAGAAAATGGTTCCTTAGACAAATATTCTTAGCTTAATCAGGATTTAGCACTACAATAAAGTGGTAGGCAAAGACATATTTTGCATTAGAATTAAAATTATGTTGAGTACCTGATATTATGCTGTGATACGCTCTGCATTGTTTTGACGTAAGAATCCTGTGACAGAAATTCCATTTGTTGGTGGCATGGCTCTCTGGCCAGTCTGTAGCTCAGCTTACTTTTCCTCAAACCCTGAATGCACACTCTAGTCCACCCAGGGGGCAGTTTCGCCTGAGAAGACTGAAGGTATGTGCAAATTTCTGCCTCATTGATGCTGTCAAAACGGGCACAGCGCATGACTCGCCTCTCTCTCAGGCCCATCACCCAGCGCACAGGAACAAGAGCTACGAGCTCTTGAGGACGGCGCCCTGGGCCTTGCTGCCGTCTTTCAATCCCCAAGTCTTTTTCAACTGCATGCATCAGCCAATCCATGGTGACTCTGCAACTGGTTGTTCTCACTTAGACACTTTTCAGCTACCTTCCACTCGCTGTCAGCAACTAGAAGTTTTCAGTTTTCAGATATCCATGGAGGAAGATATAAAAATCACCAACAGCAAATGTTATCTCCTCGTCCACCTGTCCTAAAAAAAAAAAAGAACTGTAAAGTATAAATAGACAGTCAGATGAGCAACCACTTTAAAGGCAATACTGCTTTGATGCTTCCCATCTCTCTCATAAAGTTTGAGCTCAGCTCACATGACTCAAGTTCTACCCATCAACAAATCTAATCAACCCTGTGGGCAGGTTTTCAGAGTAATTTTTGTGATTCAAACTGCTCTTTTAAACACGCCGTTTCGTAGTATTTAATGAAGTGACTGCTTTTCACAAATGCTCACAGCTTGTAGGCAGATATGACACCAGAGAAACAGCATTTCCCAACTTAAAACGACACTTTGGGGGATGAAAACTTAAGAAATTCACGTAACTGTATTTACTTTATGGCAACCTTTTTAACATATTAAGTAACTCAACGGACAAATTTAATAAAAACCGTCGGCAAGGTTAAGAAATGACCATTAGGGAAGTAACGTCGAAAGTTATCGCTAGCTAACAGTTAGCTTAACGAAGGGACTAACCTTAAGATGCACAACTGATGGAAGCAAAACGCAACCATGCAGTTAGTTGCTAATATTTCTAGCACAAAGCTAAACGAAAGCAACTTGCATTATAGTTAAATTATAACTATAATGCAATTGCAGACCAATTGCCACCAACGTCTAGCTCACCTCTCACCACTTGTAGCAGTTGACAGCTAGTTAGCGTTGAGCTAACAATGCACCCCGGTTCCATGCATGATGAGTTTGTCCAACATTAACTTCATAACACTTGAACATCCTGCATGATGACATGTGTTTGCTTCATTTTCTGGCGTTTAGAGATGAGTGTCAGCGGCCAGACGACAGTCAGTCAGCCGATTGTGTTTTGCTCTGAGCTATTTGGAGCCATGTTTTAGAAGCGATACCTCACGTGACATAACACCAGCCCCCTCTCATGTGATTGCTACTGATGCTTGCTCCCTGCAGCTGTGACGGCAGCGCTTCCTCTGTAATACACGTATATTTGCTCTTCGGCACTTTATTTATTCTGCGATAAACCGCAGAAGTAATGTTTGTGGTTACTTTTTTAGAGAAGACTTACTGCCAACCTACCTACTTTTGATGTAACACATTTAGGGTAATATATTAAAGGTAAAGAATGGCCGAAATTTACCCAGTCCTCTTGTCAAATCGTGGGTTTTTTTTGCATTGGTTAAAGAAATACTATTTACTAACTGTAAATCCCTCGTATTACAGAGACACTAGCACTACTATGACTATCTAAATAATATGGATGAAATCTAGCCACAATTACCAGGTCTTTCTTCATTTTTTTCTGACCTTTAAGGAACCAGGAAATCAACTGATCATATTTAAGGCCGCTGACTACTGGGGAAATTAGACTACTTCCCAATTTCCCAGTTTTCCAAGTTCACAAAGAGAAATGCTGTATTTACCTGATTTCTGTGTTGTATGGGTTCTCTCCACAAGGTGGCATGATGTGTGTATTTTTATAGACAAATCCTTCACTTGTGCAGACTTTGCAATCTGCACAAGTGAAATCCTTCCGATTTGCTTGAGTATCTGATATGTTCATAATATCCCAAGCAAATAACTGCATTAGGACATTTGCCTGACATTGTTATTTGCGATGTGGTCCTGTCTGGTGATCATAACTGATGGCTGGCATCCAATAATAGTCACTTTTTTGTTTGTAGGTACAACACCAAAAACATGAAATCTGCTTAGAGTCAGTTATTTTTATCCCCACTAAATTAGTGACTCCATTAGAGACTATATGAAATCAACTAAAGTACACTGCGTGTCATAGATGAAATAAAATGGGTGGAAAAATGCATATCTTCTTGTGATTTATTTGTGTTTAAATGTATATATCGAGTTCAGTGTTTATATTCAAATTCTTTCTCTGATATTGTAAAAAGATAGAACTTGCATAAATTTGAGATAGAGACTACTACAAGGGTCACAACTGCAAATTTTATGGCCGCAATTCACTAAACACAGCACATCTGAGGAATATGGCTCTCTGTGCAATGATCAACAATGTTTTATTGCTGTATGAATCCTTTTGTCAAATCTGAATCAGCACTTATGTTAACGCTGTGCACGAAACACATTTGAAACAGTGTGTATATACATATATATATATATATATATATATATATATATATATATATATATATATATATATATATATACATACACTGTTTCAAATGTATGTATGGAAGTAAAGCATCAGAATTAAGGGAATTGACCGTCCACATTATAGTATATATTTGCATGCCTTTAAAATTGGTAAAAATGTCACTACACATGGTTGGAGACTCACAATTACAGGGACACAAATTAAAAGCTTCTCTCATCCTAGCATACCATCAATGCAGGATAATTACTGTTAGCACTTTCAAAGAAAAGATGCAGCCAAAAAACATGACATTCCTTGGCTCAGGATTTTATGTTCTTCTCTTACTTCTGCTCTTAGTTTTATTTAACTTCCATGCAGAATGTGTTTGATGTTTTAAAGCAGTTTTGGCTTGGGTTTATGGCACTCACTACAAATATCCCAAGCTTACAGTACATTAAAAGGGAGGCATAATGAGGCATATTGTGCATCACATTTATTACAGTAGCCCCTGCAGTAAATACTGTTTGTACTTATTTGCATTATTTTCACTGCTGTATTTTGTAATACAATCATGATCCAGCTCCCCCACTACACTAGTGCCATAAGTGGTTATGATCATAGATAATTAAAAAGTTATCATTTGAAATAATGTGACTAATGTTTAATAAACTCATTGGGCGTGTTACATTGGTCCTTACAAATAAAATTGTATGAAAGTGGATATTATTTGTTTGGGAAAAGTAAAAGGAAAACAGAATTCAGTTCAGTCAAAGCTTCTGTGATGCTTTTGGTGAAATGTTTATTGTGCTGTCTTAAAGAAAAATACATGGGGATTTTGGGTGGACTGCTGCCACCAATAAGGATGTATTTTTTTCAATTTGTTTGACCATTGTAAAACTAAGTCCAATCCCCTTTTGTTAGACAGTGACCAAGAAATTTTACTTTTAGCATTTTGAAAAGTAAAACTTAGATACGTTTATAGCATTTCAAGAAAGCCTGGCTTGAAAAATAAAATACCTGGCTGCATTATTTTTGAAGTTGTGTCTACTGCCTAAGCAACAGCAAGACTGAAGTCTGCCAACCGCATTCGCCCCCCCCCCCCCCCCCCAATGCCTA